>BPLR01016530.1:0-81169 GCA_021605095.1 Caerostris extrusa
ATCTTATTGTGGAAATAGATACTTAAATGATAGTTATTATAATGTGAAAAAGTAGGTATTTAGGAGGCTATGCTGTAATTTTACTAAAAATAGTTTATCCAAAGCTCTATTTACGTTTTCTACAATGTTGTTAGTTTTGTATTTATTTTAAACAAAAATATTTATATTCCAACTTTAATAGCAGCTATTGTGTCTGTTTCAATTGTCTTCCACTTACTTTTGCTGTTTCATATTGTCTTAAAACATGCTGCTAAATTTTTACTCTAGCAATAACTGCAGAAATAATTTCAATTTAAGATGAGTAAAAATACACCTGAAAGGAGGCCTAAATGATAATGCTCAGTTTTTCAAAGTGGAATGTTTTACAAAAACTTAATTTAAGGACAGGCGCGGACAAAAACGATGAGGACTCCAGCTACTTTAGCGTTGTAAAGGGATATTCAAATATATAAGTTAACCCAAACTGTTATTATGCCTAATCCTCAAGTGCGGATCCTGCATCCATGAAGCACCTTCTGTCATGATGGAACACCCGTAGGAGAAGTCTGGCTTGACTCTGAGTAGTTGAAGGAAGAGAGCAGTGACTTCCGGGAGGACTTTTGGGGGAACTGCCAGCATTCAGTATCGGATGGGAGAAAGCAAAAGAAAACTCTTACCAGGTAGTGCGATTAACGAGTCAAGATACTGAACATCAAACGCCATCGAGCCTCCTTGTTTTCAATCAGTGTCTATAACAATGCCGCCAACGGATTGAACCTCAGCCCTAATTCCCACCAGCAGCGCACGTTACCAGTGAGCCACGAGTCGGGCAATCCATGATATGAAAAACATAATAATTCTATGAAGTATGGAGGAAAGTTTGAAGTTGAGAGACCAAAAATAACTGATAAAGTAATATTAATAAAAGTAAGTAATCATTTATCTTAATGACTTCAAAATACTATTTTTATATCTTGATTGTTTTCGCTTAGATCTTCACCGGCAAATATTGGATTTTGATAAAAAAAAAAAAAATTGCCTTGATAACTCTTGGAATGTTCAAAATAGCACCTGCCCCCCTCTCCCCTGGCATGGGAGACACTGGGAGCATGGCCATCGTTCTTTTATGTGTGGCGAATGATGGAAGTCAAAGTGCACATTGTTAGAAAAAAATATTCTTTTGTTATTTTATATTTATTTATACCCGATTGGTGGTTCATCAGTAACGTGCACCGCTGGTCAGCATTACGGCTGGGGGGAAGTTCAATCCGCTGTAGACATTGTTTCAAAAATTCGGAGATTAGATGGCTTTTGGGATGCTTCCTTGTCTCATTTGTCAGGGTCATGGTCATTTGTCATGGGGTTTTTCGGGTTTTCGCCTATATGATACGCAAAATCGGGGTAGTTTTTCATAAACGTTCTCCCTGAAGGCACTGCCCTTCTTCTTCACAGACTTAGAGCCAAGTCAGACTTCGACCTACGGGACTTCCATCACAACAGAAGCTGCTCCCCTTTCTCTTCATCCTTGAGTAGACAACTCATGGGGTGGCTCGCACACTGAGGGTTAGTCACAATAATATTTATTTATTACACTTATGGGCTAATACTTGATAATAACAATTTGTTCATTGATAAATAAATTACTTTTGTAGATGAAGCTATTTATTAGTCTCTTACTATAATTTACCGATTATATCACATATAATCTCATTTATTGATTTTTTTGTTTGCTGCCTGTAATAAGTGACGATGACTCGCTTAAATCGATTTAAAAACTTTAAAATTAGAGTACTTTAAAGTAAGTGTTTATTTATTTTTATTTAATTATCTTAAATCCTTTAAAATGTCCTCTTTGCGTAATTTGTAAGTCCCGGTTTAATATAACTACTACTACACCACTGCATCACTGTGCCTAAAGCTGAGTTGCCCCTTTACCGTTTGAGAATGATGTTGTTGAGAAGTATGACCGGGATCTGCTCTACGGTCATATTAGACAGGACCTACTGTTTAACGAGGATTCCGAACCATTACAAACATCCATGGTATCGCAGAGATTCGAACCCGAAACCTGTGGTACCGAGCGCCAGACACTCGGCCATCAGGCGCCAATGGACTAATAAGACTGCAGAGTGTAAGGCGTAGAAAAAGAAAATAAAAAACATCTTGTGTCTTGAAATCTGCCAGTAGACAGACGGCCTTGGTTCGTCAGGGGCATTTACGCCAATGAAGAATAATAATTAAATTATATGTTAAAAATTAGTCGAATTTCTTACTTATTTTTTTATTGGAATGTCTTAACGGAGAGGCGTTTTATAAAATGAATGAAACCCTTTTCTTTCCATTCATAAAGCATAATATAAAAGACATTGCATTAATGGAAGAATGTATACAAAACAATGCATTATTCTAATTTAGTCATAATATTGAATTTATAAGCTGAAAGATTATCTAATAGTCTCATGTAGAAATTATTTAATGTAAATAAATTATACATTTTTCGTGCTTGACAATGTGCTTGAAATACGATTTGGCATTTAGTCTCATAATTCATGCTTTCATACATAATTCACTAATTGTAACTTAATAGCAGGGGAAAAGATATTAGCCTGTAAAGACGAAGGAATTTGCATGTTATGTGATTGTTCCTCATTTTATCGTTAAATTTTCCATAGACTAAAGGTTTATTATTATCTTTGTAGTGATTCGGAATCCACTTTAAACCGTAGGTCCCGGTCTAATAGGATTGTAGAGCGTTGCGGGGGCAGTGTTACTCCGCGTCCGTGGCTTATCTTCAAGTTACACGCACCCCCTGGGTAATGCAGAGTAAGTAACGTCTGTGCAGCGTTTGCCTTAAGGTATCCAAGACAGCTGTTTAAGTGTTTGCCAGCTTCATTAGGAAAAAAAAAAAGTAAATTTATACAAATATTTTAAATGAAATATTATTTTAATATTTTTAAATTTGTGTTTTTAATTCACTGCATTGATAGATAGTTTTTAAAGTAACGAATTTCATTTTTATATCAATCTTATTACTGTCGTTGTTGTTGTTGTTACCTATGGCTTTATTGGAATTCAATTCATATAAATTTGGCCACTTACCGTAGAAACAAAAAGAACATATAAACAAATCAAAATTACAGAGGGAAAAGACTAGACATTCTTAACAAAAACGACCAAAATGGCCTTAAATACAGTTAAAAACAGGTTAAATGTTCTAAGGATAAAAAAATTAAAAAGCTAGAATCACCGTAATAAAAGTCCGTGTGATCAGAACATGCTTTATCTGGTCCTCCAGTAAAAAGTACACAAATTGCCATTGTGTTATAAATCAGAATTCAGTCCCGAGCAAACAAGTTATGGTCGTTGTTGTTTCAAACTATTGTATTTTAACTCGAAACTTTCGCTGCTTTGATGGAAGATGTGTAGCAGTTTTGGAATAGTTCAGAGCGTGCGGTGGAGGACCGGGTACACTATATCCAATTTTGTCTTTACAATATTGAACGAACATCCCCAGAGAGAGTATCTGAGGGTTTCGCACCCTTTTCGCTTCCTCTTCAAGGGACCTGATGGCCAATTGGCTACCACTCTGGCCTTTGGTACCACCGGCTTCAGGCTCGGTAGGGATGTTTGTGAGTGGTTCGGATTCCACGTTAAACAGTAAGTCCCGGTCTAATTAGCCTATAATGTGCAAAAAAAATGACCGTAGAGCGATAAACCAAACCAAACCTCCTCTTTGAACCTGTATTTTTGCCTTATTGTTATTTGAAAGAACACCACCTAGGGATGACATCTGGAGAATTTGCGCCTTCCTCCTCCTACTCGATCCCAACGGTTATAAACCTACTCGATGGTTTAAAAAGCAAACAAAAGCAAGAAGTTGAAAATTGCTTACACTGTAAAAGATTTGGTTTGTCTCTCTACGGTCATCTTGTGCACATGAAGGCTAAACAGACTGGGACCTACAGTTTAACGTGGATTCCAAACCCCTCCCAAACATCTATGCCATCGCCAGGATTTGAACCTGAAACCTGTGGTACCAAAGGCCACATGGCCACCATAAATTGTAAAAACGATAATACCATGTAATATGAAAACTAAAAAAGATTATGTTAACTTAATAGGGTATAATCTTTTTAGCATCGTATTGGAATGGCAGACAATGTTTTCTTTAAGAGTTCCTACGATTTAAGATTTAATTAATTATTTAATCATGTTACTGCATTAAAATTCTTATCATAGCGCAAGTGGGGGTGGTTTTGTGCTATTCTGTCTTAATTTTTTGATTCGATTTGATTTTTTTTTTAAATCTAGCACGAAGCTTTGAAGCAATAGTAGCATGAATAATCTGATTGTAATTTAGTAATTTAACATGGAGTAATTTAGTGGGCACTTGACGAAGTTCTGCCTCACTCAGTTACATTCAGTTCATTGTGAAAGTAACTTAACAGTTGTTGAAAACTTCGTCAAGTTATCTTTTGTGCACCCTCCAAAGCCGACTGCATGATTAATACAGCTAATTATTTCAATAAGTAAACTTGTTTGCATTAAAACTACACAGCTAGTTCGAAATTAAAATGCTTAATGTGTGAGTTATGTTTGCTTAACCAAAAAAATTTTACTCTACGTGTCAAATTTGTGATAGCAAAGAAATTATTTTTTAATTCTTTTTTTCATTTCAGTCTAAAAGGATATAAAATGCAAAGAAAATATGTAAGGAAACTCGAGACCAGTTCCTACAGGAATTATACTCTTGAATAGCTTGCAGAAGCTGTCAATCTGGTATAAAAATAGGAAAATTAAAAAAATTATGTTCACTTCATAGGACAGAATACTTTTAACATCGCATTGGACTTCCAAGCAATGTTTACATGAAGAGTTCCTACAGTAATTTTAAGTTTTAATTAATTAACTCTTAACTTAGCTTATTAATTAGCCCTTAACTTATTAATTACAGAGAGAGGCTTATTTTTTTGTAATCTGGATAATGTATTTTTGCCAGTAGTCAGACGGCCTTGGTCTCCACCATAGGGCTGTGCGCCACTGATGATGATCATGATGGATAATGTCTAATAGAAACGACGAAGAAGTTGTTACGTTCCGTGTAGACCAGTTTGTACAAAACTAGCAAACTGTACCCAGGTATCGTTAACGAAACACTCCAGAATTTTTAGAAGGATATAAGATTTCAACGATAGAATAGTAATAATAAACCAGGATGCAGCTCACACAACCAGGTGATTTTATGTACAAAAATGAAGTTCTTTTACCAATTCAATCACTTAAGTTTTTTTTTGGAAAGAGTTTTTTTTTTTTTCCCCAGTGCCTACTATTAAATAAAAGTGTGTAAATAGCATGCACTTTGCAATGTAATTTACAATAAGTATTATGTAATTAACATTTATAAATGATGCAAATAAAAAATTCTTCAAATTAATTTGTGGCATTTTAATTTTTCTATGCTTTTTATATTTAAAACACATATGTCACAATGTCACCACACATTGGGATTGGGGGAAGAGGGGATGGCAAGATATTTTTACAAATGAAATATATGGGCATTGTTTTGGGGAGCATGGGTCAGCAATATCTTGAACCATTTTCAACGTTTCTTATTGGTTTATTTATTATTTTTTTTAAATTTCTTTCACAAACTATTTTTGTTAGTTTATTTAAATTTCTTTCACTTGTTTTTTTATAAATTTGTTTGGAATTTTGTATTTTTGTTTTTTAATTTTTATTTAATATGTTTTCTTTGTTCAGTTTTGAACGATAACTGATGAACATAATTGATTGCCTGATTATGGTTTATTGATACTATTTCTTTCTTTTTTTTTGCTGTTTGTTTTTTTTTGTTTACGCATTTTGTTCTTACATTAAATTCTAAATTTTAGGAGTAATCTGCATATAGGCAGATTGAATTTTTTTTTTTTACTAAAGAAAATACTGAAAATTCCATATACACTCATGTCCATAAATTAAGGATAATGAAGTTCAGGCAAAGAAAGAGACAGAAGCAAAACAAATTTGACTTATTTGTAAAGACTATTTATTAAACAAAAGGTAAAGAGAAAAAAAGATGCTATATGTTTGACATAATTAATAAAAATTGCGATTTTTATTCCCTGGAGCAAATTTCAAAAAGAATCTATTTACAAAAAACAGTATAACATGGTTAGTATGATGGTTAATATGGAGTATGTCTCCCGAACGATGCAATACAGGCCTTACAACGCCTAGGCATGCTGAGTATCAAATTATCAATCTGATCTTGGGGAATATTACACCACTCATCAAGCAATGCCCTCCGAAGTTCCGGTTGACAGGTGGGAGGGGGTTGACGGGCTGCAATTCGTTGGCAAGCATATCCCACACATGCTCTATTGATTCAAGTCTGGTGAGTATGCTGGCCAATCCATACGGGTGATATCCTCCAATTGAAGGCATTCGTCTACAATGTTTGCACGGTGAGGACGGGCGTTGTCATCCATAAACAGAAATTCAGCACCCATGGCGCCCCGAAACAAAAGTACATGTTGTTCCAGAATGACATCCCGATAGATGTGGCCTGTCATCGTTACACTCTGAACATGCAGGTCAGTTCTGGAGCCAAGAATAATTCCTCCCCAAACGAGCCATCCTGCACCACCGTAACGGTGTAGTTCAATGGTGTTCTCTTGGTGGTAACGGGTACCTGGCGCTCTCCATATGAAAGTCCGGCGAGAATCAGACTGCAAACTAAACCTACACTCGTCGGAAAACATCACACCAGATCACTGTTGCGGTGTCCACAATGCATGCTCTCTACTCCATGTTAATCGCAGGCGACAGTGAGTTGCAGTAAGTGGAACACATCTGTCAGGCCTACGAGCATATAGACCTATGTTCCCTAAGCGTCTGTACTCGGTCTGTCTTGAAACTGTCGTACCGGTAGCTGAAGAGAGCTGACGAGGCAGGTCTGATGCTGTGCTCCGTCTGTTTCTTTTGGCAGTAACTGTTAAATACCGGTCCTCATTCGGCGTTGTAACTCGGGGGCGACCTGTGCTGTAACATCTACTCACATTACCATCGTATTGGAATCGTTGCCAAAGCCTGGAGATGACACTCTGGGCGATTCCAAGTTCCTCGGATACTTCCAGCTGGGTACGTCCACATTCCAGTCGTCCGATAATTCTACCACGTAAAAAATCATTCAAATGCTTCCTTTGTGCCATAACTATGCGGTTATTGCACTGAAAGGCTTTTTTAAAGCGCTTGTGAACAATTTTTACTTCTTTTGCCACCATTCCTTATATACCCCTCTCTTACACTCTCGTCATTATGACGTACTATCCGCGCCATCTGGTGGTTTCCTGTCATTTGCCTATTCTTCTTCAAGATGTGTGTGATAATTCTACAGGTGAAATTTTTATTTTAGAGTTTCAATTTCTGTGTGATTCTGAATTATCCTTAATTTATGGACATGAGTGTATTATGGAAAGAAATTGGTGAGGAGTAACTGTTGTTTAACTCATTTTCAGAATAAAGAAGTTTTTTTAAATAAGGAAATTTTTCTTGAATATATATAAGTGCAACTTCTTTTTGCTTAGCGTACAAACAACACTTTTTTACCTATATTAATGGCTAAAACGAAGATTTTAGAACACATATAAGAAAGAGTGATGGAATAGTTAATTTGCTGTAAAATTTAGTTATGAAACAATATTAAGACTGGAAACAGTCTAAATACCCATAAAATTCCCCAAAGTCATGTCATCCTCTCCTAGGGTATATTGAAAATAAATATTCCTGATAAAAATATTTATTGCTAAAATTTTTAAAAATACGCACTAAATGATAAATAAACAAAATGAAAGAAAGGCTTTTATTTTGTTTAATTTAATGGAATAGTAATTCCAAAACTGTGAGGCAAGACTTCTACGTGCCACGGACAAGCGGGCGGAGTTCAGTCCTTTAAAATTAAATCACCTTATATGAAAATGAAAACTTAACTAAAAATATTTTGAAAAAATCTTTTTGTTTAAAACGAACTTTTTATTATATTTTAAAAATTATATTATTTGGGCTGACAGCCCAATAATATCCCCCTTATAGCCTATCTTGATAGCCTAGGGACTAGCGCTCTGGGTTCGGTGCTAGAGGATTCAAGTCTCGGTGATGCCATAGATGTTTGTAGCTGTGCGAAATTCCCCTTTAAACCGTATGTCCCGGTCTAATATGACTGCAGAACTTTGGGCATAGGGCTGACAACCCTATCCCGTAAAAATAAACCATCTCCTGTCTCGAAATCTGCCAGTGGGCAGATGGCCTTGGACCATCATGAGGCTGTTGCGCTAACGAAAAATAAATTATTTATCATTAGTCTCAAATTGCTACGAATTTTCCGAAGTGACAATTATAGAAAAAAATTCTGCTTTTTTTCCCCTACAAACATAATAATTTTTAAGTGACAGTGTATTTTTTTTCTTCTATTATTATAAAATTACAAATAAAATTCAAACGTTTTGTTAATAACATTGGAATCTCTAATATTACATCAGATTAAGTAACAGATTTTAAAAACCCATACTTTTCATTGCCTTAACTAATAATATGTCAAAAGTATATCCACTAAATATACATACTTTTATTAAATTAGCAAAATATATATGTTATATTAGTGGCAATTTTATATTAAAAATTAAAAATAAAAAATAAATTTAAGAAATCAGCCTTTTTTATTTAATATAATTTTGTTCAATAAAATAATTGCAATGAAGCATTATATAAAAATTTGTGTAGAACAGGAATAATTAATTGAAGAATCTCCTGAGTAAAACCTAAAATTCATAACGGCCACGATGGTCCTGACTTACCACCTACAGACTTTCATACGGCATACTTAGAGCCGACAGAATTTCAGAAACATCTTTAACGTACCACGAAACGAGAAGACAAACGCAGCGAACATTTCGCGGGGCATTGTAACGGTAAAACGAAAAACAAACAGAGCCAAAGGTTCGTTTTGTGACAAAAACTTCCCCCTTTTAGAATTGCCACGCTTCAGGTAGAAGTACAAAACGCGTTGAAACACAACAGTCCTGAGAGAGAGAGAGGGAACCGTTTTTCTTGAAGCGAAAGTGCCTGTGTGCGAACCTTATCTTCTGTTACCATAGGGACAGGCCGGGTACATTGGAAAAAAAGTTTAAAGTCCACCTTAGTCCTGATAGGCAATGTGAGCACAACCACGTGACTGTCGGAAACCAACTGGGGTGGGCTGCAATGACATCACCACACTATTTCGCAAATACCACCATATTGTTACAATTTCCCTTTATCCTCCCCTTTCTGTAATAGCTCTCCTCGAATTGTTCGATCTAAATTTTCGTACACGGCTAGCAGACCAATCGCCCGAGTGTCCACCATCAACAACAAGAGTGACCAGCATCCACCGTTCCACCAGAGTGTGATCTGCAGAATTCCATCCACACAGGTAAGTCTATGGGTTCCTCACTCGCTTAACTGATAGCAATAATCAGCAACCCAGATTAGGGTCTTACTGTAGCAATGGCCATCCAGGAGTTGTCTTCTAATCTGGTCCTTCTATACCAGCCTCGTTTCGAAATTATAATCAGCGTTGCCTAGCTGATACGAAAAAGTTATCCGCATCTTATCTAGCGTCTAATATTTACAAGACTGTCCAAACCTTTAGAGCATATTATATCACAAAATCTTCGACATCAAAACGCAGCTTTTATTGCATTCCATACCTAAATGATATGCAATTCCGCCATATGGTCCCTTCGCTGAAACTGTCGGTTGCTTCTGTTTTGGTCGATTCTGAAGTTTTCCTACTTCATGCTTGACCACGCGCGAATGCCAAATTTTCAGTTGTATGATGATCATTTTATTGTTTTTAATTTTAAAATAAACCAATATATTTTTGTTTATTCTAAATATTTTTATTTAGTGTCTTATATTTACAAGAATGACCAAATTTTCAGAGCGTGCTATATCAATTCATAGCCATACCTAAACGAGATGCAAGGACACCGTATGGTTCATTCGCTGGATCTATTGATACTTTCCTGTTGATCGATTCCGAAAATTTCCCGCTGCTCTTGACATGCGCGAATATCTAAATTTTGAATATTCAAAATTTTAAAAGTTAACAATAACTAAATATTATTACCAAATAATATTTATGCTACATAAATGTTATAATAATTAAAATATTTTTAACATTTTCAGCATCATGTTCTAATATTTTTACTGTAACCAAATTAAAATTTTTTTCAATAATTTTTATGAAAAACTAAGTTTTAAAAAAGTTTTATGTGTTATTTAAAAATTTTATTTAAAAAAATTGGTTGCACAACTTTTTTTTTATCCAATAAATAAAAAAATAACAAATTTGAATTTATTCAAGATTTAGAATAAAAAAATTGGCAATAAACTGAACCCAATTAAAATAGGAACATACTACTGAATATAACATATAATAAAATAGGAATGTATTGGATCTTATTCTTTAATAGGTATATACTTATTTAATTGTTAAGTAATTGCTCCTTGGATAATTTCTAAAATAATTATATTTCTCTTATATAGTATTATTGCAAAATTATTTTGAAGAATCTTTTATATATCATATATAAAATCAAAATAAGAAGAAAATAACTTTCAATAACAAATAAGATTTTTGATTCCTTACAAAGATCCTTGCAGATGTGGAACAAACATTTCTGCATATTTTATAATCGCTATGTAAACTTTTGTTTAGTTATAATGTTCCTAAAAATATTATTTTATTTTTAAAGTTAAATGAAGTGTTCATATAAAAATTAAATGAATACATTCCTATAGAGCAGTGATGCACTGACCCTCTGGCTGCTAACGTTGTTCTTGCAGCCCTCATCAAGATAAGTCCATTTTATTTAAATAAATATAATTAGATTTTTTTTATGTTTAAATTTCCCTGATTAAATGAAAACATTTAAAATAGGGAAAAAAATTCAGTTTAATTAAAAACATTTAACATTTAAATACTAATAAAAAAAAATATTTTATTCAACTTTTCTTAATTTATTGAAGACTGTAGAAGACCAGATCCTTTGTCAATAACTTGCTAACTTAAATGTAGGGACCTTATTTAAATCTACAATTTTTTTCCTGTGTACGACATTTATTTACCTAAAACATGTTCCATTTTAAAACTGCGATAAACAAAATAGAGTGGTTGTTGCTAAATAACAGATATATGACAGATATATGAAAAATTGATTAATAAAACTCTATTTGGTCAACTTATATTTGATAAACTTATATTTAATCAAACATAAATTTGGGAACAAACAATTTTACACAGGAATATGAAAAAAATTGATTAATAAAGCTTTTAAATAATAGCTCCTGCGTTTGGTTACTTCTAAAATCGAGCCAAATACTAAAACAACTTATTTAGTTAATCTAATAACATAAACTATTTATTTGATTTCATTATATTATTTATTTTTTAATATACGCAACGAAATAAATATACATGTGTTAAATAACTTTTGTAGAGTTATTTTTTTTGTGAGTGTGTTGCCATGATACAGTGAAAGTGAAGTTGCTCGCGGCTTTTTAAACCTGGCCATTTATAATGATTTTAGGCATTCATAATGTTTTCATTCATAGCCTGGGCTCTCATAGTATGTTTTAGGGTTCTCTAGAGTAGCTGACATATTATTTACATCCAATGCAATCTAGAATTTATATCACACAGTAATATTATTTATGGGGCCTGATGGTCGAGTATCTGGCGCTCGGTACCACCAGATTTCAGGCTCGAGTACCAGCGGTGCCACCTTAAATCATAGGTACCGGTCCCTAAACCGTTAAAAAAAACCCAACATCTCATGTTTCGGAATCTGCCAAGAGGCCTTGGCCCACCATGGGGCTGTCACGCCATTGAAAAAGATGAATATTATTCATACTCCAGTATTAGCGTAAATATATTTAAATAAAACAATATGTTCAAAGTATTGTTTTTTAACCTTATGAAAATTACCTGAATTGTGTCACTTCACAAGCGGTTTTAAACAGGAATATGAAAAAATTGTTAAATGCAATTTAAGATGATTATTTTAATATCGTACAAAGTATGTGTATGTGTATGTGTATGCATATGTATGTGTATGCATATGTATGTGTATGCATATGTATGTGTATGCATATGTATGTGTATGCATATGTATGTGCATGTAAGTAAGGAATCATACAAGTAACTTTAAAAGTGTGAATTTTGCTTTATATATGCAATATAAATTAATATATTTTGAAAAGCTGTAATGAATTAATTGCATCACACGTGACTAGTCAGTAATATCAAAAAAAAAAGGGAATAGGACACAAATTTATAACGTATAATTTACTAGCGATTTTTGTTATTTCATAATTTTTGCTACTATATAATGAAAAATACATCACCAGTTATCAAGAAAATATACAATGAAATATATATCACTGGATATCATCATCATTTTGCCGCTTAAATCTAACTTAAAATAATATTATATCTGTGACATTTCTCATAAAGTATTATCCAATTCAATTGGTAATTCATTTAGTAATCGTATGATGTAATATATATTTTAAATTTTTAACCTTTGCTTGCTTATCATTTCAGCGAATGGAATTGACTTTTCTGCGTTAAAAATATGTTTGAACAGAATAAATTTACTTTATTAATGCATAGCGCTAATTTCTCCCCATATTTCGCTTTTGAATTGTTAAAATTTTCATAACCTGTTTAAATCTATTTGTTGAAAGATATAAAGGTGTTTAATTCTAAATTAAAAATAATTTGCTTATGACCATCTGCATATTTTTCTATGATAAATTAGAATTCCATTTAAAAGATATTTTTTCTTTGCTGTTGTAGAACATCGGCGAATCTCGTGTTCCACTAATATGTCATTAAAAATTTTACTGTCAGGAGATGCGAAGTGAACAGTGCCTTCCGGGAGGATTTCATGATACCTGATTCCCATTTCGTGTACTATGGGAGAGAATGCCCGAAACTCCCACCGTGCATTCTGACAATCGATGCGAAACCATTTATACACGTTATCACAATCATTAACGAATTTACTCATTGCTTAAAAGCAATGACTTCAATAAACGTGGCCACAGGATTCGAAAGAGGTTTGGTTTGGTTTGTCGCTCTACGGTCATGTTTTGTACATTTGGGCTAATTAAACAAGGAGCTACGGCTTAAGGTGGATTCGAACCACTTACAAACATCCATACTACCGGCAGGATTCGAACATGAAGCCTGTGGTACCAATGGTCAGATGGTCAATTGACAAGGCCAATTTTTTGGCCATCAGCAAATTGGCTAGGACAACTTATTATTTTTTTTTGGCCTGGCTGAAAAAACAAACTCGGATAAATCGGATTTATACAAATAGTCATTACATAAGGAAATGAAATATAAATTTATATACAATTTATTATTTTTGATGGTACTACTACATGCATTCACAGTTCTTATGATGCACACATCCAATGCTGTTGTAAAAAATGGAGAAAAGTTATTTATTTGAGAACTTCTTGATATTTTTTGTTTGTGAGATGATAAGTGTTTTCGTGTTGCAATGTTTCGCCAAAGAATAAGTGTAATCAGAATTGTAGGTGTAGCCTTTTCTTAATGCTCAATGTATTTAGTTTTTTTTTTTTTTTCAACCGAACTTAGACTGTGGGAATGAGTGAGTTTTCATCATCATTGTTCAGTTTTCGATCATTTCACATCGATTGTTCACAGTTTTCAGTTATGTCTGCAATCATGGAATTAATAATTTCTTGCTGTTCATCAGATTGCCCGACATGATCATGAATTAGCTAGAAGAAACAAACCAGCCTTCATTTATTGGAAGATATAGAGACTGGTTGGTATTGCGAAAAAGCGGGCCCCTCTTTTTGAGGATGGGAGATGGCTCCTTTGTAGTTATTCCCCTTTTCAAACGAGCATGCGTTGCTTAGCAGTGGAATGAAAGATGAAAGAGAAATCATAGAAATTTTTAATTCGAATGCTGAAAAATGGGCCATAAAGAATTTCTTTCGTTTAGCACTTCGATTCAATGTGATTTGGGTAATGGAAACTTTACTGTACATGCGAAAGTTACAGGACAGGGCGTGGTCCATTTCCTTCTTACTTGTAACGATTCCATCTGGGGGATCTATGTAGATCTAGGTAATCCTCTCCACTGTCCACTTACATTATCTACCTCCTGCCCACTTACATTATAGTGGCATTTGAAGACAGATTTCGATGCCGATATTAATCTATAGGAATTTAACATTTTAAAATGCAAAGGGTCTCGACTCAAATTTCGAAACATGTTATTGTTATAGTTATAACATGTTATTGTTATATAAAATAATTTTACTTTTTAAAAGTTATTTTGCTTTATATAAAACAATAATTTATATATAAACATATATTTATTTTATACATAAACAATTTTTATATAATAATTTAAGTGTGTTTATGTGTTTATGTGTGTATAATTAAAGTAATTTTACTTAATAAAACAATTTACGTAGGTGTATACATTATGCGTGTATATTTAAAGTAAACTAATTTTGAAACAATTTATTATTTTATTCCTTACGCAAGTCAATTTTTAATTTGCACATACCCTAATATTTTTATGTGAATAACATGTGTTAATTATGTACTTATTATCTCTTCTCAGATGTCATGTCTTTGTGCCATTTATACTTCCATTACTCATAATTTTGTAACATCTGCTTCTACTGTCCAATTCTTTATTAGCTGTTACGCCTTTTCTAGTTATTCTTTCAATAAATTTAAAATTGCTTATTGGCATATTCCTTCCAATCTCTGATTTATATATTCTCCAATGTTATATTTTTTGTACTGCATGGCCTTAAAAATTTCAATAATTTGCTTTATGCATTTTTTATATTTTTACGTATTTTCGCATTTCATATCAATTTTAATTTTTTAATATTTTCTAATGTTTTTGCGAAATTGTCTTACATTGTTTTGCCTCTGTAACGCCAAAAGTGAATTTTGCGAAAATTTCGTGAACATTCAATTTCACCCACATCATTCCCAAATTGTATAAGGGAATTTCAACTCTAGGAACAGTGATATAATAGTAGTATACAAAGTTATATAATAAAAAAAAAAAACTAAATCATTGTGATAATTTTTTACATCCTTTTTCATTTATAAAGTTTTTTTTTAAAAATCACAATTATGTGAATATTTTCGTTTCAAATAATGCATTTTATTCATCAAGACATAATTTGATGAGGCCAATTGAGGTGTGTATAAAAGACATAATTTGAGATGCATATAAAAGACATAATTTGAGGTGTGTATGAAAGAATAAGAAAATATGAGCTAAATAAATTGTCTATATTTTTCATTTGCAAATGTACCGACCGAAAATTTCACTATGAATCAATATATTTTATAATAACTTTACGTTTTATGATATATTTGGGTATATTTTTAGACACAACATTATTTGTATTTTATTGTTAATTCTTTTTCTTTTTTTTTTTTTTGTCAAATGAGGCATTATATATATATATATATATATATATATATATATATATATATATATATATATAATAGGAAAAAAATAATTGTGGATAGGAATTGAATTGCTATAAAATTTGAATTAGCATTGCAATATAAATATTATGCATTGCAATATTGCAAATTAGCAGATTACTTTCTAAATTTATCTAATAATACATGAAAATGCAGAAAACTTAAAAATGATAAAAATTTTTCATGTTTTTGAAAAAAATTTCTGTTATAGATGCGTTAATATTGAATTATTATTTTTTTTATTTGAGACAGTGGATCATGTTTGTTTCAACGAATTCAACGAATATTAGAAAACTTATGTAGAATTTGAGATAAACAATTTTCTTTTTTTTTTTTTTTTTTCCTGTTTATCTTCGTAAATGTTATCGTTCTAATTGTTACTTGAAATCGGAACGTTTAGCCAGCAGTTTTGCTTTTTATTTTTTCCACTTATTGTAAATAAATATTTAAGTATCAAATTTTGTGATATGATTAATTAGTTAATAAAATAAAAATAATAATTAATTATGAATTTCCAGTGATGCACACTCTATTAAAAATTAAAAAAATATAAATTGAGCTTGTTGCAGAAAAGAGAAAAATACAATTATTGAATATAAAAAATAAAACAATTTTACAAATTTGTACTTATATTAGCAAAACGTTTTAATCACTAAAATTTTTATATATAAAGTTATGTTATGATCGCCGAGTGACTAGAGCTCTGGCGCTTGGTGTAACAGGAAACAGGTTCGAGTTCCGGCATGGATGTTTTTAGTGGTTTAGAATCCAATTTAAACCATAGGTTTCGGTCTAATATGACTTCGAAAAGAAATTTTGCCCTTACAGAAAACTTCACCATTTTAATGATTTTACGAACAACAGAAATGATGTCGTCCTTAGTTTTGTATGAAATAAACATTACATAATATTGATATAATACACATATGTATTACATAACATTACATATATATTATATTACAATACATAATATAATAATATTAATATATATTGTTTTCGTTTATTTATCCGTTTTGATAGCTAATAAACTCCTGTTACGCAAGTATAGCATTAAATGAATTTAGTACAATATTTAATAGTTTTTAGTTATTAAATTGTTATATATTAACTATTGTTGTTATTCAATAGTTATTTTTACCATTAATTATTAAATTTAATGCCAAGTATTATTAAATATTTCTAATTTAACTTAATTCCCGTAACACAAACTTAAAAATATTTAAAATTAATTTTGGGACCTGATGGCCGAGTGTCTGGCTCTCGGTGTCACATGTTTTGGATTCTTGTCCCCGAGGTACCATGAATGTTTGCAATGGTTCAGTATCCACTTTAAGCCGTAGGTCCCGGTTTATAAGGACTGTTGTGCTGATAAACCTACCTGTAAAAAAAGTAACCATCCCCTGTCTCGAAATCTGCTAGTAGGCAGGCAGCCTTCGCCCATTAGGGGCTGTTGCGCTAATGAAGAAGAAGAAATTTTGGTTTTGAATAACTGATACTATGTATAGCGAAGATGGAGCATAAATTTTTAAGAGAAAGTAAAGTAAAATACTGCTTGAAGAACAGACATTAAGTTACATACTTTATGATAAATGCTCCTCTCGTGGTACAGTATATGCTAATTAGAGATCACTGTACTTCTGCGAGAAGGCTAGAGTTTGTTTTCTGCACGTGAATTGTCTACAGTTACTACTTTGAAAAGGAGTGGATCGAGATGAAATATCTCATGTTGAGTGCTTAATTGAAATTTGCCAGACTTTGTCCAGTATGATACATAACTACAGCCAGTTACCTCCTAAATTCCTTTCGGAAGGCATTCCATTCACATCCACCAATGTTTGTTTGCTTACGACATACTAACGCTGACAAGTGGTATTATCATTTTTAAACTGCACATTAGTCAGACAGCTTTAAAACGATGCGGTGAATTTGAATGCAGCTCTTATGTAAACAAAACAAAAAACTTTTAACAACTATTTTTGTAAAAAATGCATCTTATCCATACAAAAAAAAAAAAATAATGTAAATGTGTATGTTCTAGCGTAACTTAAAAGCTATAACAATTAGAAGTTTTTTTCTTTAGATTTTTTTTTCTTTAGATTATTATTATTTTTATCTGATGCCTGGCAAAAAAGTCCTTATAAAATTCGTATTCATTTGATTTTATTTAAACCAAATTTTATGTTTTTTTTTCATTTGTTAAATACTTCACTCCTGGTGACCTAATGATGCTTAACGTTGATTAATGATATTTAAAAGTCAACTAACTAATTATATTAAAATCTAATGTTTTGAAAGGTTATATCGGATTTTCTATCTCCTTGAATGGTAAAATGTTGGGTTTAATGTTTTAATGTGTCTAATTCCTTACACTTCCTCCCCGAATATCTTAAAAATTTCTGTATTTTTTTCTTAATAAATTTATTCAACATAATATATATATATATATATATATATATAGATTCAAAATATAAAATTTTCATTCATATTAATTAAATTATAACTAGCACATAGCTAAATCATCAAATTATCCTTATTATTATTAAAAAAAACTATAATTATTATTAAAAAAATCTATTGTTAATAGATGATGCATAACGATTTCATTCCACAGAAATAATTTTAGAAAGAAAATTATAAAATTTAAAAATTAATTTTAATTATAGAAATAGCTGTCAATTATTTTATGTTCTTATTGAGTTGCAGGAAATAAAATAGGAAATATTTTTGATAAAAAAATATGCACCGAACATGTTTTTCTATTTTTGAACTTAAACTTATGATTTTTCAGATTCTTTCAATTTTCTTACTTTTCAATTTTGTGTACATGGTAGATAATAAACTTTTCGATGCGATGTAAGATATTACACTTATTGTAATATTACACTTTTAAATCGTATGTCCCGGTTTACTATGATTGTCAGAGCGTTTGGCGTAAGACTGACAACTCTACTCTGTAAAGTGAAGACATCTCCTGTTTTGACCTCTGCCAACAGGTCTCACCATGGGGCTGTTGCGCCAATAATTATAATGATGATGATGTTGATTGTAATATTACAATGGCCTGTTCAAAATGGCAATAATAAAATGGTATATTCAAATGGCAATAATCAAAATGGCATATTTATGATTAATAGAATTTTTAGTGAGGTAATAGCAATACACTGAAGTGACAAAAGTCATGGGATAGCAATATGCAAATTTTCAGATGGCAGTAGCATCGCGTAGAACAGGTATAAATGCGCAGTGCTTTCGCAGAGCTTTCATTTCTGTTCAAGTTATTCATGTGAAGAGGTTTTGACGTGATGATGACCGCACGACGGGAATTAACAGACTTTGAACGCGGAATGTTAGTTGGAGCTAGACGCATGGGTCATGCCATTTCGGAAATCGTTAGGAATTCAACATTCCCAGATCCACTGTGTCAAGAGTGTGCCAAGAGTATGAAATTTCAGGCATAACATCCTACCATGGACAGCGCAGTGGTCGACCGCCTGCACTTAACGACCGAGACCGGCGACGTCTGCAAGAGTCGTAAATTCTAACAGACAAGCAACACTGCGTCAAATAACCGCAGAAATCCATGTGGAACGTACAAGGGACTTGTCAGTTAGAACTGTGCGGAGAAATTTGGTTTTCTTGGGCTATTCCAGCAGAAGAGACCGACTCGAGTGCCTTTACTGACAGGAACGACATCGCTTGCAGCGACTCTCGTGGGCACGTGAGCATATCGATTGGTCCCTAGATGAATGGAAAACCGTGGCCTGGTCCGATGAGTCACGATTTCAGTTGGTAAGAGCTGATGGTAGGGTTCGAGTGTGGCGCAGACCCCACGAAGCCATGGACCCAAACTGTCAGCAAGGCACTGTTCAAGCTGGTGGTGGCTCCGTAATGGTGTGGGCTGTTTTTTCATGGCATGGACTTGGTCCTCTGGTGCGACTGGACCGAACATTGACTGGAAATGCTTATCTTCAGCAACTTGCAGCCATTCATGGGCTTCATGTACCCAAACAACGATGGGATTTTTATGGATGACAATGCGTCATGTCACCGGGCCACAACTGTTCGCGATTGGTTTGAAGAACATTCTGGACAATTCCAACAAATGATCTGGCCACCTAGATCGCCCGACATGAATCCCATCGATCATTTATGGGACATCATCGAGAGGTCTGTTCGTGTCCAAAACTCCTGCACCATCAACGCTTTCACAATTATGGACGTCTATCGAGACAGCATGGCTCAATATTCCTGCAGAATACTTCCAACGACTTGTTGAGTCCATGCCACGTCGAGTTGCTGCCCTTCGCCGGGCGAAAGGAGGGCCGACACGATATTAAGAGGTATCCCATGACTTTTGTCACTTCAGTGTATATTAGCTCTATATTACAATGCTGCGACTGAAGTTAAGCAATTTATAATAGGTTTTCGGCTGCATCAACAATGTTAATGCATTCATATTAGATTAAAAATGGGCATTTGTTAAATAGTAGCAAAAAAAATTTCTTTTCATTTATATCAGCTATGGCTAACTAGTCGCTTGCTCGCCAGATCAAGTATACGACTTGATTATCTCAAATTGCCGCAAGTCTCAGAGACCTTAAGCCGAGTCCCCAACTATGTTAAAAATCTGAGTTGTTATGAAAAATATTTTAGTTTTTAATTTAAAGTTTCACCAAATTGTAATACTTTCCAATTTTCTGTCAGCAAGCCAACTCAATTGGACAGTTTAGACTACATTCTACAGTGACATTTTCTAATGAATTCATTTGTAATAGTGTTTCTTGTTTATTATGCTATCGCTTTTTTTTTATTTCAATTCAATCTTCTTTTATCTATAAGACTTACGACAACATCAAATTTATATAAACATTTCATTGAAAATTTATTCATATATATTTAAGTTAAGCTATTTATATATATTTACGAGAAAGTAAGATAGATCTTAACAGTTCAACACATTTCACCTGAGGACCTTACATCAAGGACCATTAAAAAAAAGGAACAGTGTCACCTAGTTCGTGCCATTGGCTCATAAATATCAGAAATTGGAAGGAGAACAAGTAATAAAAAAACAATTTTTTTTTAAAGTCAATTCCTACTTTTTTCACTATATTGCAGAAAGTACTTTATAAATAATTTCCATTCATTTTTTTTAAGTTTATCTGGCGCCTTCTATTGGTAGATATATGCAACTTAAATGTAAAAAAACTAAAATTAATTAATTAAATTTAATTAATGAACTAATATTTGAATATTTGAATTGTATCAACGTCAAGTGTCATCTACAAGTTCCAAAAAATGTATTTGAACTTGAGTGGATGAATAAGAAGTATTTTATGAACAATTGAAAATTTGAACAAGATGTATATAGGGAGAGTGTGAACTAATAGAAGGAATTGAAAAAAAAAAAAATAAAACTGAATGATGAGTGTTTCAATGTCTGCTTAATAATATTATGGGGAAATATAAAATTTAAATGTGCAAGTTTATTTGCAATTGTTGCAAGGGTTGTGGTTGGGATGAGTGTGGAGTAATACTTTTTCTGAAAAAGGCCCCGAATCTGGCTCCTGTTAGTATATAAGTTAAATTTGACTTTCAAACAATATTAATCAGCCCTGATTTATACTATATCACTAAAAATATAGAAATCAGTCTAATTAAATTTTGTTAAAAGCTCTTGATTCCATGAGTAACTCTTATTCCTTTGGTAGTGATCAATGGTACTTTCCTAGCATAGAGATGCATTGATGAATTCTATGACTCATCGTATTTCTATTTAGTTTGCACTTTTTGTCATTGGGTTTTTGCTCCTCGAGAAGTAGATGTTGATTTGAATATAAGACGTATGCTTTTGATGATTGTTTCAAGTGTACCACACAATTTCTTCTTTACTATGGCAGTGAACAATCACTGGATATTTTTTCTATAAAAATATATCCAAAGGATGATGAATAAAAATTTCCAACCATCCCAAAATATCTGAAATTGAAATCTCAGTTGCAAGCAATCAGGTATAAAATTCAACATGACACCATCCATTAGCTTGTGAATCAATGCTATTCTAATTATAGATTGTATCTCTAAACTAAGAGATGAATCGACACCTCTTGAAATCACCATATTGTTCCTCTTTTTAAATAAACTAACCGATATTTTAAAAAGGATTGCATGATTTTTCTAGATCCTTTTCTTTCTTTCTGGGTGCATTTACATAATGTATCGATCAATTTTGTTTCAACTGAATAACTCTATTTTAATATTTTAGATGATATATTTTATACATATAAATTGAAATATGTATAATTCTGTTACTTTCAAAAACTGCTATATAAATACTAATAATTCTTCCTCAAATTTATTAAAAATAATATTATAACATTAATTTTGAATGAATATCTCAAGAAATTGAGTAATAATTGCATATATATATATATATATATATATATATATATGCAGCATAAAATCGTAGCAAATGGAGCAAAAACATGTGGTAAGGATTGATTAAAAAATTGAAACTTTTAAAACTCATATTGATTTGCAATTTCCCTGTGTTGAAAATAGCATAGTGTGTGTTTAATTACTAAAATACTGATCTATATAATAACCTCACAATATGTTGATGTCGAAGTTATTCGATGGGCAATTTTTTGAAAAGTACATTTGCATGTGAACACCATGTTATCTGCGTCTGTTTGATTTATTTTGATATGTATTCTAACTTTATAACAATTAAATATACAAAGTGTATAGATATAACTATATACAGTGAAATTCCTTCCCAACGAAGTAGGCTTGCAAAAATAATGCTTATTAGAGTATATGGAATTGTAATATATCTGCGACTGATAGCGACATCGATCACCTTAACGGGGAATCTTTCAATTTAATGATCTTATTTCCAAAATTATGACAAATAGACGAAAAGAAAATTAGTTGCAAAAGTGTAGCGCATCACCAGTTTAACATGAAATGATCCTTTACATCAGGGGTCTCCAAACTTTCCATTCTTAGGACCATACTGTTTACTCTAGTAAGTATCAAGGACCAAAACCGTTTTAATTTTTCTGCCATATTCTATATAATTACATAAATCTCATTAGTATTTTTTTACAAGTTTCACGCAGTTTCATTCGCGTTAATTTAGCTTTTCCGTTCCTGATGGATTTTCAGGATAAAAATCATATGTTTTATTCAGGATATATGCATTCCAAACATCGATATACATACATATGCGATACTCTTTACCCCAGCATAACTACCGAGGATAACCGCAGAATGTTCATTAGTTTATAATGTTATTGGGTTGTTATGCTTATCATTAAGCTTTACCTAGCAAGTAAATAAAACCCAGTTATTATCATTCTGTGTTTTTATGCAACTTATTACAGCAACAATAAGCTATTTACTGTCGCGGGCGTAGTTTGGAGACCCTGCTTTACATATACCAGTAACTTAATAAGAAACCACGAAATGCAAACCCATGGTATCTTGACCCCGATCGTTACTATGTAATAGCATATCTAAACTTTTGAAACTAAATTTAGAAACACAATCTCTCAATACCTGTCAGATGGGAAATTAGAAACAATCCTCTAATAGAACCAGTACTCTATAAAGAGACATTATCAATTCAAAATTATCGGAAGCTGTTGCAAACTACAGTTGTTGAAAATTTGGAAAACGCTTTTAATTCATCTGTATACTGTGCGGTTTCAGAATATTACGTGGTATCAATGTGAAACTTTATTATCATCTGTTATGTACGTAATATGGAAAGATTTCACAGTAACCTGACCAATTCACTAGACTTATTTTGAGGTTACTTTACAGACCAGGTATACAGGTTTGCCTAAAAGACTTGCGAGACCTGATAATCGAGACCTGAAAACCTACAGGACATTAAACGAAAAGTTCTATCTGAGATGTGTATTTCTGGTAAAGATGGACATTTAAAGCACATATTATTGTAGCTAATAAGATTTAATAATTCGAGTAAATTATTTTAGGTGCTTTATACTTCATAGTGTCCTTATTGATACACAGATGCCTTATTAAAATATTAATTTACTTAACTGTTTTGCACCTTAATTATCAGTTATTTTCTTAACTGTTTTTTAATTTACTTAACTGTTTTGCACCTTAATTATTAGTTATTTTCCTTAATTTACTTAACTGTTTTGCACCTTAATTATCAGGTATTTTCCTTAATTTACTTAACTGTTTTGCACCTTAATTATCAGTTATTTTCCTTAATTTACTTAACTGTTTTGCACCTTAATTATCAGTTATTTTCTTAATTTACTTAACTGTTTTGTACCTTAATTATTAGTTATTTTCCTTAATTTACTTAACTGTTTTGTACCTTAATTATTAGTTATTTTCCTTAATTTATTAACTGTTTTGTACCTTAATTATTAGTTATTTTCCTTAATTTACAACTGTTTTTAAAATTCTACTCCATTTTATGACGGCGATTTAATGCCTTGAGATTTGCATTTCAGAATATCTGGTTATGTTATAGATATACGTAAAGGGTCATTTTGTATTAAATCAAGTAATGCTCTGCCAATGTCTCTCTTTACATATTTGTCCCAGTTTATAAAATGAAATCACTCAATTTTCAAAGTTCGTCAGTATGACCACTGCTATTAGTTTAAAATAATAGTAGTTCATGGTTACTTTATTATACCTGTTATTTACGTTAATTTTGTGCAGTTTTCTTTGTTCGAAAGTAGTTTTTGCTACTGTAAAATTCTTTCTTCAGTATACATAAAAGTTGCCTACGGAACTCTGGATCAACGAAAAAAAAATGTGATGAGGAATAAAAGTTATAAAATGACATTAGTTGCTGGAAAATTGAGACTTGAATAACAGTAAACGCTCATAACAGGATGTTAATATGGTAGGGTGAGAAAAATGACCATAGTGCATATCGAAGCGAACGTGGTATCACCTTACAATGGCTAACTAACTCACGCTCCAACGGCGTACTGACCACAAGGCAAGCAGTCCAACAAGTTTTTCAGTTGTTAACATTATATAGTGGCACTTCCTAGTCACCCCATATCCCCGTAGCTAGGGCGATGTAGCCTCCTGCAGTTAGAAAGGTCAATGCGGTAAGCCTTATGCATACCACGTGTCGAAAATTTATCTAGAACTCTTCAGAAATTGTAACCACTTGAACTGTAACCGTACTTCGTCTATGAGCTTTTCGACCAATTCGTTGTTATTAGTTACCCATGGTAGACGAGCGTTGTGTGTCTGCATTTTTAATATTATATATTATGTATCTATATATTTGCTATTTGTAACATGAGCAAATAAAATTAGGAAAAGGATTGGATTAGGCGAATTAACTGACTACATCTCGACCATTTCAATACCTGCATAATGTTTCGTTGGATTAGAAAGGTAAGAAAAATTTTCTATAAAATTTTCTAGATTACCAAATTGTTTGGTGAGGGTACAACCACATGTTGAGGAACAGTGCTTTCAAGAGGACTTTAAGGTGTAACTGTCCCTCCACCAAATTTGCGTGTCGTATGGCAGAAATCCGGGAATCTTCCCTCCCGGGGAATCTGACAATCGATACGAGATATTTTAAGCACATTTGCCACAATCGTCACTGGGTCTCCCTCGTTTCTAAAAGCAATGACTACAACAATTTCACTGGGGGAATTCAATACCTCAGCCGACTTGTATGCATTGTGTAGTAACTGATGTTTGCTATATGAATTCCTTTGGATGTTTTCATGGGAAATTTCGGGGGAAATTTAGAAGTCAGATCTTGAGATCGCGGCGGCAACACAATGGGTTACTGTCATCCAACATATCTGTTGCATTGGCCTTGAAATCACAATTTGATAGAAAAGAGAGAACTATTATTGCTGAAAGTTTGTTTGTCACTGATAATAGATATAGCTGTTGCGAATTCACAAATGGAACATATCACTATGCAAACATTAGACATAGCTTGGAAGCAGCTACTGCTGCGGTGTCCCTCATTCAATTGTAGTAATAGATACTGTTTCAACTCTCATTACACTGTTCCTGCAAGAATAAGGGTTAGAGTTTTTAATTTTAATTTTTTTTTTTTTTTTACTTCCTTAATTTTTTTTTCTTGCTTTCTTCATTTTCATATGGTTCAAATGCAGCTTATTTTCCGTGCACTGTTATTGTGATGTTATAATTTTCTTACGCATTTTACTCGTAATAGACGCATGATTCTTTCATTTTTATATTTTTCGAATGAAGATTCTCATCCTACATAGTTTATGCTGCATTGACCGAATATCTTGCATAACAGTATTTGAATACAATATTATTCTTTGATAAGTTTATTAGTTAAAACTTCATAAAAGAAAAATTTCAAATCAGTCTATTTTTATTTTACAGGTTTTTTTTTTCTGCGTTTTATTTATTTTTTATTCACTTGGTATTCATTTTACTAGTGGCCCTCTGGTGATCGGGGCCACAGGTTTTGGGTCGACTCGGGTTCGACCCTGGCGTTTACCAAGGGGGTTGCAGTGTTTTGTAATCCCCTTTAAATCGTAGGTTCCGGTCTAATATGAGTGTAGGGCTGACAATCCTACCCCGTAAAAAGAAAACTCCTGTTTCAGAATATTCCAGTAGGCACCAGCTCTTTGGACAGGCTGTGCTCCATACTCGTAGTGCACTGCTCCAACCCAGAAGAGTAAACGACTATCCAGCCACGGCTTGACCTCGAAAACGCGCCGAACAAAAGAGCAGAGACGCCAGACCCCGTCCATGACATGTTATCGCTATGTGAAGATTCTCCCTAAGATCAACTTCGGAGATATGGTCCGGGGCACATTATTGCACTTCCCCTTCCAATTCTCACCTATGGTTATCCCGTCTGGGCTTCCACCTCATTGAAAAATCTCCGAAAGTTGCAAGGTTTCCAGAACAGGCAGGTAGCCAGTATAGTTACTGCTCCGTGGTTTGTTAGATGGAAACAGATCCATAAAGATCTTGATCGTAATCCGATAATGGATTACATATTTAAAATTTAAAAAAAAAAATTAATGATAAATGCCGTCAGATTCGCAATGAAGCTATTCGCACAATTGCTGTATACGATCCTGGTGTCAGTAGCTCCAGAAAGAGACCTAAATCTATCTATGATGCGACATTTGAGTCCTTCCCACGTCAAAAGAGAATTCTTGGGACTCAAAATGACCAAAATAGCTAAATTGAAAGCTGAGGTGTCCATTTGGCTCCTTAAATTTTCATTTATTGCTACGATATGCAAAACAAACACAAATACTGGCTATCGTAACTCCCCCCAAGTGATATCTAAAATTCTTAAGTTATTTTCCTTTCTAACGTATTTATTTTAAATTCTTAATTTAATTTATTTTTATTTTTCCTTAATTCACTGACCGTCCGCTGGGAAACGTGTTACGGACTCCTAATTGTACCTCAGTAACTTAACTTACTTCTTTCTTTTATTATTTAACTTAATAGCGTAATTTTTTAAATCTAAATTCGCCTACTTCTTTTTTTTCTATTTAACTTAACTGTATTAATGATTATGTGGAAGTTTTCGGAGTATATTGACCCCATAAGTACTCCGAAACAGGTACGTCCGTTTCCGTTTCCGTACCTCCCCTTCCCCCGAAAGACAACATGGACGATACAGATTCGCTATGTGTAGACCACACACAGTGAGCGTTCCCCAGAGGGCAATCCTGCCAGTAGGGAATAATGGTCAGTAGTAATATCCAATCCTGCCATATGCTCAGTAATAATATCAATGAATATTTTATTATATATTTAGGAAAATAAATTGGTGGGAATAAGTGATAAATTCGTGTTATGGCAACTGCGGTATCTTCATTAAGTATAGTTTCTATAAAATAACATTCTTAAAAGGAAAACTGGTACTCTTTATCACATTATGTCCTCCTAAGATACTTTCTATATCTTTTATCTTGGAAGCCTTTTCCTTGTGAACATAAATTTATTCACTTATTTTGTGTTTATCTTAAGCAAGTAAGACTCATTTGTAAATGCTGTATGCATAGTTTAATATGTTAGTGGAAGATAAGAAACGGCGTTGCTCAGCTAAGGAAAACAAAAACCTTTTTAGTTTTAGTAAATTTTATTATGAAAAATCATTGGGGAAAAGCGTAAATTAATAGAGAGGAAACATTGCGAATAAAAAACATTACTCGCTATATAGTATTAAACACTATTTACAAATAAAAAAAAATTAAATTAAAACAAAATTTAGACTATTAAATATAGCATTTCAAATAAATCTAAAAGATATTTTTTTTAAAAAAAAAGGTAATAATGTTTAAGCCTATCAAAAATTTAACAATTAAATTTTAAGATTTTTTTTTTTAAAAAAGAAAAAATGATGGACGCAAGCGATCACGCCGTGTGATGTCAGAGATAAACATACCACCATCAAGTGGTTTCAGGTGCAATGATTCAGTCTGAATGAATTTAAAATTTAATAAAAAAAGAAGGGTTTTATTGATTTAAAAAAATAACTGGCAATGTTTTCATCATCTGTTATTAGTCACTAGATAAAAATAATTATTAATTCACTAAAAAAAATATTAGGACTCTAATTGTTATAATATTAAAATTGTGAGAAATACAGAAAATCACAAAAAAATTTTCTGCTACTTATAAAGACTACATATTTTGTTTTTCTATGAGAAGCGTTTATAAAATTTATTTGTTTAATTTTCAATTCTAAGTCCTTTCTTCAACATCCAATCTTATGCTGACTTAAAATAAATAAGTTAATTCCTGAATGCATAAAATTTAATTTAATTATTTAAATGTAAAGAAAATCATTTAATCAACATGTTTGTTAAAAAGAATCATCTATTTTAATCTTTTGTTGTGTCATAAAATTTATTTACTCTTCGTCTGTTATCGCAATATGATAAGCTATCTAAAATTTATTGTACAAAGAAGTTGTAGAATTCCTTTTATACAAATTGTGCAATACATAAGGCGATATAGTTTAAATAATTCAATAAAGCGATATAGTTTAAACTATGCAACCAAAGTGCCCTCAGAAATGTCCTACCTCTCTCATATACTTTAGTTATTCATAAATGTTCTTTCGAAAGGTTTGTTTACTCCAAGGCATAGAAAAATTAGATGCACCAAAAAGAAATTAATCTAAAGAGCTGAAAATCAATCAGAGATATATACACAGAAAGAAAAAAATATTAAAATTTCAAAAAAATGTGATGCTCTATTCAAGAGATAAAACCTACAATCTTGGGGTGTTATTGTTATAGTACAGTTGAGCTTATTGTTAAGGTACTGTTATGTTGTGAGGATTTCGCAAATGTTAACCAAAAGGGGCCTGGCTATGTAATGAAAAGACATAATTCATGATATAAGTTAAGACTAACTCATAACTCAAGACTATAACTGATAGTTATCAGATTGTGTAACAGGCGACAGTCAAGACAGTATCCCATTTTTGATAAGACATAACTTACATTATAACTGATAGTTATCAGATTGTGTAACAGGTAACAGTCAAGACAGTATCCCATTTTTGACATTTCCAGTTATTTTATTTGTTATAAATTATCAGCTGGACTCTAGTTCGAATCTATTCTACCCGATCAGTGTGATTTCAGATTGAATGAGGGCAGGTCCATTGTAAATACGCTTGTTGAGCGAGAACAGGTGCAGAGAAGTCTTTGCAATGGGCACTGGGAGCTTAAATCTCATTTCCCAAGTTGCATATCACTGATTCTTATGGCCAATGACGCCCAATAAGTCGTGGGATCGTTGGTACTCAGGTGGTTGCTCTGTCCTCATTCTCTGCTGTTTCTGAAGGCTGGTCTCTTTCTTCTTGATGCAATCATGGCTGCCAGCAACGTTAAAGGACTGTATCGCTCCAACCCAAATGTCATGTTAATCTCCCAATTCCTAACTTTTCTCTGAGCTAATTTAATGTTGTCTGTGAAATGGTGGCACAGATTTATACTGTTCATGAACTGTGTGCGAAGCATTGGCCAAATTTCAATTGAAGTTATGTGTTAGATTTTGAATTTTATTTGCCTTTCACACCATTTGATTGCGATGCTTTGGAACTGCAGCTGTTAACTTAATGGTTTGTTAAATTAAATAATTTGTAAGTTTGCATGAAATGTGTTTGAATATGATACAATTTTCTAAATTAGTTTTATTTTAGAAACTCTTTTTGTGTGTTTCTTTTTTCCCTTTTGACTTTGTGTATCATATTTCAACGTTTATTTAATTCTTTTGTATCACTTCTTCAATCATGAAAGTTTTTACTTAAACTGTGCAACTAAGTCAATTATAAAAAGTAAGGATGAATTTTCGTCTGGCAAAGAGTGGAAAAATGAAACAACTTCTATTTCCGAAAGTATTATTGTTCTTGTTGAAATAAAAAAAAAGTATCTTAAATTGTTGTATAACAATTAAATATTTAAGGTTGCCATATTTGTGAAAATTCTTCCACACTGGTGATATATGTTTTTTTTTTACTTACTTTAACAGTTACTGATGATGGACAGTACAATTCCATGGTCAGAAACACCACCTCCACCTCTTCCTACACACCACCACAGCAGCACACTCCTACTTCGACGCAAGACGAACCACCTCCTGGAGAAAGTTCACCCAGCTCCCGCCGAGTTACACCTACCAGTCCTATTCCATCAGATGCCATCCAACTGGCATACTCGTCCGCCATCGACACTCCGCCGGAAAGCATGACCGTCATCCGAGGACTAAAATCAATCAGCCCAGTCAACGAACATAACTCAGTTCCTGGAGAACAACTTGTGTATCAAACGCTGGGAGACGGCAATGGATATATGGGGCAGTACGGTGTCAGTTACCCCGGAAATTTCAGCCCCAGTCAGCCGCAACCCGTGGGTTCGCCATCTGCTTACGAGAAGTACAGTTACGTCAAAGTGCCATGCTATCAAGGGGATTTGCATATGATGCAAGGTGAGTGTGTCAAAACTACTCTGATTTCAAATGTTGGGCATTTTGACTTGAGTCATTCGCCACTCAATAGTAATATCAGATTATGTACCAGATTACCGAGAAATTAGATATCAACTTCTCTTGATGAAAGGCCCCCGTACATGACTGGTGTGATTAACAGTCCTGGTGCTGCTTTAATTGGAGAGAGCAGTAGATCAGAATAGATGGCTCTTGCTAAGCTCCGCAGTGGTTCTCTTCGTGCTCAACGTTATGTGTCGGGCCTTAAGGTTTATCGCCTTCTCTCGAAATGGGACTTGACTCAAGCCACTCCTTCTGATATTTTGACTGGAACACAATTGTCTCTTCTGTCAACCAATGCAAGTTCTGTACCGGTTTTTCATTGTTTGAGAAGACACGGTTCATGGATTTGGTCTAGATGTTGCTGTTGATCAAGTGGAATAAGAAACAACAAACAACAAGAACATTTTCCCACTGTAATTGAAAACGAACATCCCCAAGGGATCTCAGATATTCACATCTGGAGTGTTAACACCCACTTCTTCTCCTCCTGGAAGGAACCCAATCGAAGGACTTTCTGGATTAAGGATGTATCATTATCATCCTCGGAATAGATATGAAAGCTTTTAATTCAACATCTCTGTTCAGGTTCACCTATATAAGTAGTGCAATGTAACCTATATAAGTAAAGCAATTTTTTAGGGTAATTATTACAGTAATAAAAATTTTAAAAATTAAAAATTAAAATAAAACAAATATTAAAAATTAAAATAAAACAAATATTAAAAATTAAAATAAAACAAATATTAAAAATTAAATAGAAAATTTGAATTTATTTCAAACCTTCTTGCGCTGCAATGACAAAGTAATAAATATTTCAGCATTTTAGGCACGAAGAATGTACCGAGGAGAGTACTTCCTCGAGCAAGTATACAACTTGACACTGCAAATTTTTGTAATTTAAATTGAAAATGAAAAAAGCATTGTGTTTTTTATCTCCATCACAAGCAAATGGGGTAGGGTAATTATTTCATATTCTTGGTGTGCAAAGCTGGAACAATTTCATTGCTATGCCGATTACCGGCTATGCTCATTTGACTTCTTAAACGGAGATTTGTTCAAAATAGTTTCTAAAGAGTAAAAGGGACAAATTAAACAGACTTATAATATCGGATCGTAAACGCTATACACCTTTTTTGACACAGCAATATTATAAGATGAGGTAGGGAATCTGAGTCAGGAAATCCAGCATCCAGATCTTTTATAAAAATGATTTTTATTTTCTCAACATTCTGAGAATTAATGTTAAAATTAAATGTTAAGGAGAAAATTAAATTGTATCTTTCAACTATAGAACCAGCAGCAAATACAGTTACTGCTTTAGTATTATACGAAGTAAATGTTGAGAGACTTTTTCTCAGCAATGTAGCTTACAAAAAATTATTTTCAATCAACAATGGAATAAGATCTTATAGAATCTATTCAATTATTAAGGAAAGAAAAAGATTTTATTTATTACAAATATAGGACTTTTTGTCATTAAAAGGAAATTTTTTTCTTTTTTTCTTAAGTTATTCTATAATACTTTGGTACCAATTAATTTGGTATTGTTAATTTTATAAGACATATTTTTTTGTAAGTAAATTTAGAGTACAAGAATATTTTTTAAGTTAGTTTAATTCTACACCTTTAATGTTGTAAATAATAGTTTATTGTAAAAAATAACTGCTTTTAAAGATATATGTCTTTGATGGATTTATTTTACATATTCACCTATATCCATTAGTTTACATAGCAATAGCTTTAACAAATGCATGAGAATAATTATGTTAACTGTAGATCAATATTTATGTCTTTAAATAGTTTTAACAAATGCATGAGAGTAATTATGTTAACTGTAGATCAATATTTATGTCTTTAAATAGTTTTAACAAATGCATGGGAGTAATTGTGTTAACTGTAGATCAATGTCTTTAAATAGTTTTAACAAATGCACGAGAGTAATTATGTTAACTGTAGATCAATATTTATGTCTTTAAATAGTTTTAACAAATGCATGGGAGTAATTGTGTTAACTGTAGATCAATATTTATGTCTTTAAATAGTTTTAACAAATGCATGAGAGCAATTATGTTAACCGTACATCAATGCTTATAACTGTGCGTCTTTGCTATCCAGGTTACGAAAACGAAGGCTCCAGATCCATCTCTCCATCCAATGTGGTTTACACCACTACTTTTCAATACCCATCACAAGAAATGCCCTACTCTCAACCCATGTGGGGCGCCAACGCCAATACTGGGACGTACCTGACTGGGATAGGAAGCCCCATCCTAGAATCCAACGATATTTCAGCAAATGGCAGGAGCAACTATGGAACGCACATGACAAATCCCACGTACCTGTTGGCTCCAGGAAACGAGCCAGCAACGTGGTCTCTTCCGTCGATGTCTTCTTCAGCATACCTGCAAGAAGGAAGGAGGACGCAATTCGGTAGGTTGAAATTCATAAGTAGATCCACGTTAAATAACTACATCGAGTTATAATAAACAAGTAATATAAAAAAATTTAAAGTCAATCCCTACTTTTTTTTTCACTATTGCAGAAAAGTCCTTTACAAATAAAGTTGAAATTTTCCTCTTACATCTGGCGCCATCTATTGTTAGATACATGCAACTTAAATCTAAAAAAACATTAAAATTAATTATTTGAATTTAATTAATGAATTAATATTTGAAATATCTGTATTAACATCAAGTGTCATCCACTACAAGTTCAAAAAAACGTATTTGAACTTGAGTGGATGAATAAAAATATTTTATGAACGATTGAAAATTTGAACGAGATATATATGGGGAGAGTGTGAGCTAACAGTAGGAATTGAATAACCGGGAGTTTACATATGTATAACTAAATTGCCGTTTTCATGATGTATAAATTTGGTTATTTAATGAGGGTTCACTACAATTGTGAAAAATATTTAAAGAAACAAAAAATAATGTTTTTATTCAAAGTGAGAAACTTTCTTATAAAGATGCAAAAAGCAATAAATGGAGTTTGTTAGCCATGTAAAGATTTGTTATATACATAAGATGCTATGGAATTATTATTATTATTATTATTATTATTCTCTTCTGTCTGTATCATTCAGAATTTCAGCTTAATTGAAAATTGATGTAATTTCCTGTTTCATACATTTTTGCATTGTTGATTTATTGAGAAGTTAGTTTCTCAACAAACCGTTTAACCATTGCTTCTTTTCACTTGAATTCACTTTAAACCATAGGTCCCGGCCTAATATGACTGTAGATCGTAGGGACGAACAACCTATTCTGTAAAAAGTAACCATTTCCTGTCTAGAAATCTGCCAGTAGGCAGATGGCCTTGGTCCCCCATGTGTTGTAGAATCAGGGAGTTAGAGTTCTATTTCATTTACATCTTCCAACTTACAAATAAATGTTTCTGAATGACAGGGAATTATACACTAGAAGTTTTAATGGATGGACATGGTTATAATCATCGCTTTGAAAATCTAATATTACGGAAGAGATTATCACAGTTTCTTACATCGGACTATTTGGTTGTGAATTTTCGCCTCATGCCATACGCAGATGTGGACTAGCTACCCAGGAATATCTTCAGCCTCAATAGTTTCAATGTGCACAATAACATAAGAAAATTCTGAGCGGTGCACACAAAACCAATTCCTTGCAATTTGATCAGGAGTAGGCATGTTGCTTCACATGTCGGGGTTCTAAGTTGTTATATTAATTCGTTTTGTTTCCCACCTCAAAGGATTTATAACTTGTCAGAAAGAAAGATTTATAACTTGTTTGTATCTGACAAATAGTCGTTCACTCACAAGAGGAGATGGAGGGCTCTTTTTATTGTTAACTTGATGCAAGGAAACACACGAATGTTTGGCACGATGCGATGTTTCATGACATGATGTAGACATGACTTTTCTTAAAGAGTTCATAATAAGCAAATAGGTATTTAAATGGCACAAGAAGAGTTTGGTCAGAATAGCGACAAATAATTGATTATATACGGTTCCTATAAACAATAATCTAAAATAGATTAACAGATTTTTAGCATCAACAAATTGCTAATTGGTAATAAAGCTATAATATTTCACAATGGAGAAAAATATATTTAGGACTACTAGATATCACAAAGTGCTCATGCAGATTAATGATGGCTAATTTGTCCAGCTATTCCCATACATTCATCTGATATGGAGCCAAACTGACAGCTGTAATCAATTTAAGATCAAAAAGAATTGTTTTTTTACTTTTACCTGTATTGAAAGCAGTTGGGGAGGGAAGGAAGGAAACTCTATTTCTTCACTTGTTATTCAGTAGTTTGTATTGGGTAATTCATACTTTTTCATTGAAAAAAACTTATTTCATGATAAATTAATTAATATATCAATAAGAGTAATAGCATTTAATGGTATAATAAAAATATATACATATTTGTATTCATTAGAAAAAGCAAATGTAATTTGCAATAATGCAATTTTTAGATTGATTTTATAGAAAAAAAAAACTATACAACTATAGCTTCTGAACTTGAAAATATAAATCAGAAAGATATATCAAAATATTTACTGACATTTTCTATCTGAAAAGAGAAGAATTTATCGACGATGCATCAATTACAATAGGATACTTTTGGGTAGACGTAAATTGAATGAACCTAAGCATAACACGAAAATAAAACACATCTGGCAAGTTGCGTGCCAATTTGTTCTGCAGCCTGACTCAAATAAATGAACGTCGTCATTTGAAATTTAATAGGAGTACATAATACATACAAGAGATGAAACAAAGTAAAATAATAATTATAAGGAAAATATGAGGGGTAAGGAAACCATGTGTGTTGCATCTTCATGTACTAAGATCATCAGACTTAATGTCCATCATTTACCATCCTATAGGACTGTTTTGAAGCTGGGATGATGTTACACAAACAAAAGTTTCCCTCAGATTCTACCTATCATCTAGATCAGGGGTGGCCAACCCGCATTCTACCTTGAATATTTTTCCGGCCCGTGAGATTTATCACACTTTTTTACAAAATATATTTATTGTACAATGGTCAAAGTAGTGAAAATCAATGTATTAAAAAATACATTATGTGTGCATCCATGTATTCAAAAATTAACTGGCGAAATGATGAGAAAAAAATTAACTTTGATTTTAAAATAATATTCTTGCGAATATATATGCAGATGTTGCCTGTTTTATTTATAAGTTTACAGTTATGAGTTCGCGGAATAATTAAATTATATTCTGCGAACTTAAGGTGCGCGCGCATCTTGGAACATCTAATATAGGAGGTTCTATGTTTCACTTTAAGTGACCTTACTGACGCAGTGACCATTCCTAGATACGCAGAGTTGATTGTTGATAGCATAGCAAACCAGACTCTTAGTTTAAGTTGTTAGTACTTTTGGTTCAACTTATGCCTACAAATCGTTTTTTTTTTCTAAAATGAAATTGACCAAACACAAAACACGCCCAAGCATAATAGACTCTAACCTGCAATGCACATTACGATGTTAAAATACCAAATTGAGATCGATTTACAAAAGTTAAGTGAAAGAGTGGAGAAACAAATATCGCACTAGTAAAATAAATATTATTTAATGATTTCACTTTTTATTATTTATATTTAAAAAATTTTGTATTTCATTTTTAGTGTCAAAAATTTCCTTACAATGTGCGTTTAGTATCATTTATTATTATATTATCTATGCTTACATGTAAGAAACACAATAATAATAACTCATTATGTTTCAATTTTTCACACCAAAAACATGTCTATAGTGAGTCTGAGTCTAATATGGGATATATGATTTTATATGCTACCCGCGGAGTTATGATGCATTCCCAAAGTGATCCTGCAAGATCATTTGGGTTGGCCACATTTGATCCAGATTAAGGTCTTCCAGAATTCCTATATTTTGAATTATCTTTAAAATACGCAGGTGTACTTTCCTTAAACTTTCAGAGTTAAAATAATAGTTTGAAATTCTTTTCATGCAGCCGACGCACCCCCTGAGTACAGCCGCATCCCGGAGCAGCCCCAGCACCAGTGCGCCGTGTGCGGGACGACCGAGAGCAGCCCCTGGAGGAGGGGGGACGCCGGTCAGTTCATCTGCAACACGTGCGGACTCTACAAGAACGGCGTGTCCAGGACGGGATCCGTCAGGCCACCCAGGAGGCTGGTAAGTAACCAATTCCTAAAACCTTTTTTTTTTTTTATTATTTCCAATGGCAGATTATGAACAGTTACAGCAAAAAAAGAACAACAAGAAAAAAAAACATACAACAACAACAAAATAATACAACAAATACAGCAAAACATGCTGAAACAGAGTTCATTAATCTAACAATAATGCCAAGTTGCAGATCTTTTAGCCACTAAAAAGTGTTACCAGGTGCACCACGGGGAGGTAGATCTTCTGCGCACCCATTCCTAAAACCTAATAACCTAAAAATTCTTCAGTTTTATGTACTATGATTTAGTACATAAAACTGAAGAATTTTTAGGCAAGAATGTCAAGGCTGTCAGAACTCAGGATTACACTTGTAAAACGCCCAAGGTCTAAGAGGGGTGGGGGTGGGGGCTGAATGGTCGAGTGGCTATCGTTCTGGCGCTCGGTACCACAGGTTTCGGGTTCGAGTCCCTGCGGGGACCATGGATGTCTGTAGTGATTCGGAATCCACTTTAAGCCGTAGGTCCCTGGTCTCATATGACTGTAAGAGAGTCACGGAGCAAAAGTCAGACTTCTACCTACGGGTGCTCCATCACAACAGAAGCTGCCCTTTTCCCACCCTCCATGAGTAGATCATTCATGGGATGCCCGTCCTGCACTGCAGAACATTGAGGATTAGTCACAACAACAATAGGTCTAAGAGGGAAAAAAACGTTAACAAATTAAATGGTTACTTACTCTTAATAAATATTACTTTTAAAAAGTTCAACCCCGAAATTCCTTCTTTGCTTCATAAAATCATAACGTTTTGATAGCTCAATTTTACTTGCATCTTTCAGACATTTTTCAGCACTTTGAGCCTTTACTGTCTTTGTCCGTTTTTAGCCAATCTTTAAAGTATTTTTTCTTCGTCATTGGCACAACAGTCCCACGGTAGGTTAAGATCATCTGCCTACTGCCAGAGTTTGAGACAGGAAATGTTTTCATTTTACGGGGTAGCTTTGTCAGACCTAAGTCCAACGCTCTACAATCATATTAAATCGGGATCTACTGTTTAAAGTAGATTCCAATAGATTAGATTAGATAATAGTAGATTAGATAACCACTAGGCATCCATATTACCTCCGGGACTCGAACCCTGTGGCTCCAGGCTCCAGAGCGTTAGTCAGTCGGCCAACAAGTCCCCAGTCTTTAAATTCTGTTTCATCAAAACATTCCCCTTTTGAAATCTTGAACTTGTCTTTTTTTTTTTTTTTTTTTTGCTGTGTATTTTGTGCACTCATTTTGGATTAAAATGCCTTCTCTAATTACTGCTTGAATAAAAATTTAGCAGCATAATTTCAGACAATACAAAACAGCAAAAATGAATTTTAAAAATGAAGAAGACGTAGTGGTGCTGAAAGATAAATTTTTTAATTAAAGTAACATTCAAATTTCCAGCATTGTAGGAAACGTACATGGATTTCGAATAATGTTTGTTAGAACTATTTTGTTTTAGTAAAACTGTAACGCAACCTAAATATCTATTTTTTCCAAATAGAATGACTATTGTATGTATCTATTTACTCAATAAGACTCAAAACTCAAGATTTTCTATAATTTTCGCATTAAAAATCAAGATATTAAAGAAAACATGTTGTTTGCTTGAAGGATAAATATTTGTTAAATTTAATTGATAGTAACATGTCCACTTGATAAAAAGAAATAATTATGGATATAGCAATTTGACGAGTTATGTACAGTACATTTGATTTCACTTAGAAATTTATTTGCCACGAAAGGTGCTTTATAGCTTACCTTATGTAACATTATCCAATTGCCTTCTTAATAATATTAACATTTTACTGACGATTAAATTACCAATTTTTCTCTATTGGAAAGATTCGTATTTCCTATACTGGAACTTTTTAAATTATCTAGAATCACTCATATATAAAAATTTTCAAAAAATGCTTAAAATCTGCAAATTTATTGTTGATGAACATATTTGGAAAACAAAAGTAGATTAAAAAATGATAGATAGAAAAGGTAATGGGGGAAATATATCTACTAGATTACAACAGTAAAATAGTGCAAAATGCAATGTTTCTGGCTATGGTAAATTATAAAAATAATTAGAGATATTGTTCTATTTTTCTGTTATTCTGTTAATTTATGCAGATTCTTCATAAATCTATGTTTGAATTTAAATCCTCTGCGGTAAAAAAAAAAACATTCTTATACTGTTATTTTGGGGATTTGAAGCTACTAAAGAGATAATGTATCTAGAGAGATATATCTCTTGACTCTAGAGAGATCATGTATCTAACATAAAATCCCCAAAAGTAGCGATTTTATTATCAACATAGATGATGTGATGATACAGTTTCAAATGTAAGCAATATTATATTTTACATTGAAATTTTTTTTTAACATTTGTTATTATTATGTATTATAGTGCCTATGAATGATATATGTTTTTTAACATAAATTGCTTTTGGTGGGACGATGTTTAACAGTAGTACGAATAGATAATTATAGAATGCAAGATTGCTCCTTTAAATTGCTTTGCCAAGAATCTAGATGTAACTGTTAGGATGTGGTTGTAACATACAGATATCATTAATTATAAGCAAGACACTTTATCTTAATAATGTATTACAAATTTTTGCCTCTTTTATTTGCCTTACTTTTGGTCGGCTTTTTTAGCTTATCGTCCTTTCTCGTAAAAATACATCCCTCTTCAATTTTAGCACCTCCCATTCCAAGATAACGGGGAGCATAAATAAACTTTTTGAGAAATCCTCGTTCCTTATCGTTCTTCTTTTTACGAGATTCCTCGATTGTTAGATATTGTTAGAAGACATGTAAAGTGCTATAAGTCGTGATGTTTTGTGTGCCACTTCAAGTATACGTCTCTAATGTACTTTTAGAGTAGCGGTTTTCTCTCTAAAAACCAGGATGTTTCTCCGTTATCTGGTTTAGTTTCACCTACCGTACCATGAGGCAGTTTTCTGTTTCAAGTCATGTCTTGCAACACGCGTTTCAGCGAACGGAATCTATTACTGCTTTTGAACTTTGGTCTCTTGTGCTTGAGAAACATTTTTTTTTTCTTTGAATGCATTTGTCAGCGTTATTTAATGAGGGTAAACTGTAGTCGAAAGAAATCACCAATGAAAGAACCTTATGGATAATATCTACTGAGTCTTAAAAAAAAGAATATCATTTTAACTAATTATAAATATGAAGAAAATACCATTTATCTACATTTGTAATTTTACGAATATTAATATCAAAATAAATTATTTATTGTATTTTATCCCTTCTTATACGCGAGAAATTGGTTTCACGAAATCGGAGCATAATTGGTCTACCTGCCTAACTCGTTGCCCAGTGGTAACGTGTGCAGCTGGTGTCCAGAAAGGTTCCGGTTCAAATCTGCTGGCTGCATCGATTGCAGTCACTACTTTTAAAAAATGAGACTCAGTGGTAATCATGACAGCGTATGTAAAGTGTCTCTCATTGATGGTTGGGCTGTCTTGTAGCGATTTAATTCGTTTCCACCACGACATGTAAATGCAGGGTAATTACCTCCAAAATTGCTCCTGGAATACAATGCCTTCCCACCATTTCCTGTCGGTGAGCTAATTGTGGTATATATAAGTGGAACACGGAGCCCACCGATATTCAACATACGTATGCACAAGGTGTGTACCGTTAGCTGATTGTGCAGGTAGCATACAGGAGTGCATTACATATATATAATGTAATGTGTATACTTTATGGATAATATATAATGTATTAATGTATATAATACAGCGTGTATCACATACACATACTATATTGTGTGGTTAACATACAGTAGGTCCTATATTCAAATCTGCTTGCTTCAATTCAATTGTCGAGCATTGTAGACGCTGGTTTTAGAAACGAAAATTCGATGGCTATTGTAACATCAGGTGTGAATGTCTCCCATTATGTTGGGAATTGTTTAGGTTTTCCCCATATGAGGGAGAGTCACCCCTCGAAAAACCTTATTGGAAGATAATATCTTCTCTTCATCATTTTCTTGGACTGGATGTCTTCTCTTCATCACTCTTCTTTGGACTATTCGTAATATACATAAATGAGGTGCAAACCCGATAGATGTATAGGAAAGAAAAGAAAACATGTGCTGAGAGGATAGCTTATGTTCAAATTACTGGTAGAGTGCGTTGCAAATATTGCTTTCAGAAACTTGAAGACTCGATCTTGATTACAACAGCATGTGTGTCTTGCATAGTTAGACTGTCTGGTGGGAGTTATATTAGTATTCTGTCATGCGACACATAAATTAAGTATTGAATTCAAGTCCTATCCATGTACACAGTAATAAAGAGTATAAATGCAAGTGTAAATGTATTTCTAAAATTGCATTAAAATATTCATTAGTAAAAGAATGGTGTGCATAATGTCTTGCTTTAATAAGCATCTTTTCAAATATATGTTTATAATTCGTATTTTTTCTAAATGAAATGAAAAAAAGTAGTTCTTTTGAAGCGAATTCAAAAATATATATAATTTATATTTGTAGAGAAACGTTTTTTTTTTTTTTTAAATTTATTATTATTATTATTATTATTATTATCTTAACAGTATGAATTAATTTCTCTAAGGACAATTTACCTAATGTAAAAGAAATCTAACCAAATATATTAAAAAGCTTGCCAATTAGTTGTCAAATTATTTATATGCATATAATAACTCTCGAATTTCTATGATGAATTTCTTTATTTTCATATTTCATTTCTTTTCTCGAATTATTAATTATTATTAATTATTAATTAATTAAAATCATTATGGAACGCTATTAAATTTGAAACAATATATTAAAATAAATACAATAAATTAAAAGGAGAATATTTTCATGAATGATGATACAACAATTTTTTTTTTTTTTTTTTTTTTAAATTAGATAGTACCAATCTGTTTTAAGATATTCGCGGGGATCTGATAGTTGAATCTCCAGAATTAAATTAAGAATTTAAAAGCTTGTTTTAATATAAAATTTAAGTAAGATGATAAAATTCTGATATTGTAACATTTCTTACATTTCTAACTTTCTATTTATTACTACTCATTTTTTAAATATTTTTTATTGTATTGTACTGTCTTGTAAGATTGAGATTTAGACTCGCTGATACTGCTTTATTTAAATGTTTCCAAATGTTAAAATACTAGAGATAAAAGAATTTAACAAGTGTGAAAATTAAACATTTGTACCCTAAAACTCGAAATTCTTGATTTCATTGCCTATATGGGATCACTAATTCAATTTTAAAAGGAAGGAATTGTTGCACGTACTTTATAGAAACCAAAAGAAAAGAAAAAATAAATTAAATGGGTAAATAGAAAAGGAAAGAAATGGATTAAAGAAAATAAAAAAAAGTTATGCATTTAAGAATTTTAAAAATTTTCTTTCTTTTGGGAATAAACACATTTAAGCATTTGTGGTTAGTACAGAAATATAATTTCTAACAAGACAAATCCATTTTGTATTTTATGCATATCGAACTCATTCACTCAGTATTTTACATAAGATAAATAAGCTTTTTATTTCATTAAAAGTTTTCAAATGCTTTTAGTAAAAAGTGTTCATATATTTACAAAGCTCAACTCGTGTTCCAATGTTAAAGCAGGTGTGACCATAGGTTTAAATCCAGTAGCGGCATGCATTGCAGTCTTTAATCTCAGGAATGAAATGTTTAGATTATGATTTTTTTAATACTGAGCTCTTTGTCCTATGGTCATTCGTCATAAAAAAGTAAAAACAAAACAAATTCAATAAAATTATAAAATTTTGGTATTAATGCAGCTTACATTTATAACTTTAAATTTAATACAACTAATTTTTTTTATTTTCTAAATAAAGTGATGAAATATTTTTAATATTATTTTTCAATTTCGAATTTTAACGTCTAGCCTGCATATAAATAATGTAGATTTCTCAAAACTTCGCTTGTAGAGGCATCGAATCTACCTATCCTAGTTCGAAGCTCAACGCACCATTCATCAAGACACTGCGGCCACAGATGATCAATTTGTCAGCCTTACCCCTTGCTGAGTAATTTGACAGCCTTACCCCTTGCTGAGCAATTTGACAGCTTTACCTCTTCTGAGCAATTTGACAGTCTTAACCCTTGCTGAGCGATTTGACAGTCTTAACCTTTTCTGAGCAATTTGACAGCCTTATATAAGCATCTTAAATTGTCATTCAAACCTACGTGATGTGAGTTTGATAAGCTTTTTCCATACGAAATGAAAATGTGGCAAAGTTAAAGATGTCTCTCTCCCATATATGACAAATTGTCAATAAGCAGGCAGATTTGTTCTAGGATAATTAAAAAGATTTTTATTTACATTTTTGATAAATAAAATAAAAAGAAAAAAATTAACATTAAATAATTTGTACTACAAGAAAATTGTGCACACTACAAATAGTCAACATTTGCTATTTTAACAGAAAGAGGCATGCTATTTATTGCCATGCATGTTTTTTATGAGATTTTTGAATGGATCACAGGAAGGTCGTCTGCCATCCCATGATTCAATGTTGGAACCTTATTATTTGTTATTTTACCAAGTTAGCAATCTGTTATTCAGCTTAAATTTCTTACTGCAACTTGATATTCAATCCATAAGAAATTTAGATCATGAATGTTTTGTAATTATTTTAACATATTATACATATATATCGTAAAACCTATTATTTTTTTTTCAGACAACCAGTCGAAGAGTTGGAATGACCTGTTCCAATTGCTCCACCACAGATACCACTTTGTGGCGACGAAACATCCAAGGTGAACCCGTCTGCAACGCTTGTGGGCTTTACTATAAACTGCACAATGTAAGGCTCAAAAAAAAAATTTTTAATTATTCTTTTCAGTAAAAATGTTTATTTAAATGTGCTCTGATAAGTAAAATTAAGAGGCATATTATAATTGATTTTTCATTTTATATCGTATTTTTATAGAATAAGAATACGTTTCATCATGGATTATTATATTGTATATATTAAGAATATAATTATGTTAACATCGAAAACCAAAATCTAAGAAATTGATAACAGATAATATTATATTTGTGCTTGAAATTGATTCGTTAAATTTATATTCTTTTGTTTACAAAATTTCATATTCTAAATTTTAATTTCTATTGATAAAAATTAAACTATTATTAATTTTAAAAAAGACATCATTTGTAGAACTTTTTGATTTACGTCGATTTGACTTGCTGATATAAAAAATAATTTATGTATTTTGAAATAATACAGCAAAATAATGTTTTGAATTTTAAATCTTTATATGTTGCATAATGAATTGATGTCCAATGTTGTATTAAGTAATGTCTTTATGTCATAAATCTTAATCATAAATCATGTGTATATGATACATGATATGTAACTCTAACTCTAATCATACATGATACATAACTATATATTTACAGTTTTCGCCTCCAGTTCTTTGCTTTTTTTTTTTTTTTTTACAAATATTTGTTTAATTGATAACTGTAAGACTTCATTTCAAGGAAAAGAAATAACTTGATGTTTGGTAACAACTGGATCAGATTTTTTAATGTTACATATTTAATTTTGTAATTTTTATTTTTATTTTACAGCAAATAACATAAATTAATATATTTTCATCTCACTATTCTATAAGGTTATTAAATTATAAATAATATTCAATGTTTTAAATTATTAAAATTATAATTTTTTAGTAACCTGAAATTGAAATATTTGATATATAAACTTTACAGGCGAAATTATAAGCATTCTTCTTCATAACTTTTTTGAACTGAATAATTTCTATTTATAAACTTTATATAAATGATGCTACAAAAAAGTTTTGGAAAATGCATAGCTTTTATTACGACAAGTGAATATATTCATCATCGGAGTCGGCTGTTTCAAGTATAGTTTATTTTCTAATCTATGTGTCGAAATTTCTGTATACTTTAGAAACTGAAAACACGATTAAAACATCAGATTGTGTTACTAAGTTTACAAAATCATTATATTGTTATTCAAAGTGTATTATCAAATGATTCAGACAATCTTTTCATAGGTTTCATGAAAAATCTCAGTAAATTAAAATAAATTAACCTATGGAATTATTGAAATTTAACTGGCATTTTAATAACCCATTAATAATTTATTTATTAATCTGGAAACGCATAAACCATCATTACATACTGATAATTGCGTTTACTGGATATGAGTATGCTAAATATTTGGGTCTGAAATTCTCTCTTGGTAGAATCTGAGAACGTAAGCTGTGAGTGTGAGCTCTTCAGATGAATCTTCAATTAACATTAACCTATCGAAGTGGTATTCTCAACATAAAGTGGTCAAAAGCTTTAAGGTTTTCTAAGATTTAGAAGAGGAAAATTTTCAACAGTGGACAAAAAATATTTTATATTGGACACATTATGTTTTCACCATTATTAATATGATGGTATACATTTCAGGTTAACAGACCCATATCTATGAGGAAAGACTCCATACAAACCAGGAAAAGGAAACCTAAGAGTAGTGGATCTGCAGCCAAGGGAAAGTCATCAAATGTCAGCTCCAGTAATGTCAGAAATGGTATTTCACATTTCACTATTACTCCTATTATTTTCAGTATATGTAATTTTAAACCTAAAATATTTATTGTATATGTGTTTAAATTACATTTTATTTTTAACGATATACTATATTTATTCTCTGTTAGATGGTAAATGTTGACGAAAAATTATCAGAATAAAATTCTAATATAATCCAGTTCTTTTAGATAAATTTATAGCAACAGCAGGCTATTCTGACAAATTGAAAAATGCCTTAATTCATTAATTACACATTCAATAAAAAGGAAACATCCGGTCGAGTTTTAGATTAACACCAGATATTAAAAAAGGAAAAAGAATGATAAATATCTAAAATCACCTGCAAAAATGCAAAAGCATTATCAAAAAATATTCTGTACTTAAAAATAGAAGCATTCATTTATCATACAAAAGTTATTGTAAATTCTAAACATAAATATCTATAAACTTTATTTTATTCATTTATTTATTATTTTTTTGATAAATTTGATAGTATTTAAAAACTTTTTTTTTTTACTTTGAAACTTTATTATTTATAAACGAAAATTTATTAAGTTTAGCATTTTAAAAACTTGGTAATTCAAAAGTTTGAATTTTTATAATTTTAATCATTTTTAAAATTTGAATATTTATAAATCATATCAAGATGAAATTAAAATTTATTTTCCATACTTTACGTATTATACACTCCTGTGAGGTACTTGTGAGTAAACAATAAAATGATGAAAAATATATTAAAATAATCAAAAATAATTATGAAAGCAGTTATTGTTTGGAGTTGTTTGGAGTTTCGAATCAAAATGATTTAAGCCAGCAAATCTTATTTAAGTCAGGTAGTTGGGAAATCATGTAAGTAAATAAATAAATATAAATACATAATAATAAATATAAATAAATAAATTAAATTAATTATGTAGTAAGGTTGCTAAATATATGAGGTAAAAGAAGTAATTTTAAAAAAAATTTATATAAAGATAATTATATAACTTGTTTTTTTTTTTTATTTGCCATACTTTTTATTGATTTAAAATTGTTTAAAATAGTAATATAAATGGTTAGATAATATCAAAATAAAAACAGGTTAAAAAATTCGTAAAAACGTGAATTACATTTTTTTTTAATTATTTTTTATTGGTGTTTTCTTCTTTTAAAGTTTCAATTATTTAAAATGGCATGCCACGAGATTTAAAAAGATTTCGCATTGATAGAGAATAAATGATGAATAAATCTGAATGAATAAATAAATCTTAGAGTCAGTTCCACTTATTTAAAGCAAATATTAAATTAGCTATTAACAATTAAATATATTAAAACGAAGTAAAAAAGATAATGTAAATATATTTTGCAAATTGAAATATTTGTTTGCTGAAACTCGTTTTGAATTTGTTGAAACTGGTTTGAAAATTGAAATATTTAAATGTAAACATATCAGCATTTAAGTTCCATAGTACCTGAATAAATAAGCCCATAAATTTGAAAACATGCACATGCTGATATTCGATAGAAGTATCTTTAAAAATATTTCCCATTTTTGGAAACGTATATCATTATATTTAAACATTTGAATTTATAAATATTTTTAAAATTTGTTTGATTCTTAAAGAATTAATTTTGATTTATTTTGTTTATTAGGTTTAAATATCTAAAGAGGCAATGTGTAGTTGTAAAGAAATTTGAAAAATGTAAAGAATTGTTTGTATTGTAAAGAATGTTTTGAACAATGGATCATTGTAAAAATAAATAAATAAATAATGAAATTGATTCAAAAACGATAGAACTATCACGTTTTTAATATTGATTGCATTCCAAATTATTCTGTGTAAGAGTACTCTTTTCTTCTCAAAACTTTAATTTACTGTCCTGATCATTTCAATCAAAGTATTCGTGATTTTTCAGTAACTTGAAAAATGCATTCCAATTTCGATCAAATTTTTATTGATAATGTAAGCGTGAGAATTCTACTTTACACAATACACTGCACAAACATCATTTATTTGATTTCCTATCTTGAAAACAAATTTGTTAAAAAGAGTTACACAGATATAACAATGATTGTAATCATGGGAAACAACCACTTATATTGAATTCCTTGCTGGTGAGGTGAAGTCAACATGATACTGAATAATCTTATTTAAATATATAAATGGCACTAGAAACTAACAGCATAACAAGCAACGCAATTTGAGATTTCTAAATTAGAGTTGTTGTAAATGTAATATTTTTTTTTCCCCTTGTAAATGTATATTACTTACAATACTAAGCCCAAGGAGAAACTTTCTTTCAAATGAAAAAGAAAAAAAATGTAAATGTATTGAATCAAAATAAATAATTTTTAGGAAAAGCAATACTTAAAATTACTCAATTTTACGCTATCAATAATTCAACTATTAATATAATTGATTTGTAAAAATAAACTTGAGGAAGCATAAAGCAGTCCAAATAGAACAGTGAAATAAATTGAAATAATTGCTACAACTCTATGGTTTTCGAATATTTAAAACCAAAAGATGACATTTTAATATTTTCGATAATATTTTATTTAATTTTTTAATTACATTAAATTCGCTTTAAATCTAATGTAATTAAAACTTTAGCATCTGATGTTTTTTTTTATTAATGATAAATTTAATTAATATATTGATGTTATTTTTAAAAATATTTAAGTAATATAAGAGCTATTATAGACATTAAATTGTATATTTATTTAAAAATAAATAATAGCATTACAGCATTAAATAATACTTTTTAATGGTATAAAGGTGTCTAGAATATTAAGTTAAAACAAATCTGCTTTATTATTTCCAATTAACCTATATGTATATTGAAAATAACGATAATTAACAACTATGTATTTAATCTGTGTTTGTAAAACTAACCACATGTTTAAATGTCATTGTTTATTAATTTATTGGGGGGACTCTACATTTTAAATAATTTCTTCCACAAATTATACAATTTTTTAAAGAATTTTAGACTCATAATCTTATTAAGTAGTCCCTCGTTATATTGCGCATTTAAATAAACACTAGTATTTTTAACCCATAAATTATGTATATTGTTTTGGGAGGAGTGTTTTTTTCGTATCCTTGAAAACTTTTAATTTTGGATATTTTTTAAATTTCTTTCACGAATTTTTTTTTTTTTTTTTAATTTCTTTCACATGCATTTTTTTATACTTAATATTTAGTTAAACTTCTTTCACAAATTAATAATTATATAATTAAATAATGTAAAATTCTTTTAAAGAATATCTGGTAATAGCAGAGACAATGCTATTTCAAAGGGGAGAGGATATGTTTCAAGAAAAGAAATTAGTTTATAATTTTGATTTTTTTTTTTTATTCTTTAAAATTGTTGTTATGCTTTTGCTCTTTTACATTAAATTCTAAATTTTATGGGTAACCTGTATATCAGAGTACAATTTTTATCTTTTTTAAATCACACAAAGATTATTTAAAAGTTTTTGATTTTAATTTTAACATAAATAGATATTAATGCAAATCAAGTAATATTTTCTTTTTTAATTTTGCCATTGAAAACTAGACATTGGTTCTCAAAGAGTGCTATATAAGGAGAAGTTGCAGTACTATGATTTGTGTAGTAGTGTAGTATTATCTGTAGGAAGTATGTCGATTCCTACAATTGTTAGTCACAACAGTGTGTTTCTACAACTCGTGTTACATCATTTTAGGTTATGCATTTCTTCTTATAATCTTAATGAACTTCTTAATTCTCACAGGTTCTTCCAGTAAATCTCCAGTCATACCATCGGCATCCACTAACTATCTTCCCCAGCTGGGCATGGAAAATGAGATGGCCGAGGCCCAGCATCACAGGCTGGTACACTCGCCGATGTTGCCATCATCCACAACCTTATCTCAGCAGCTGCCACAGTTCCCACCCCTCGACTCACCCCAGAGCAGCAACATCATAGTCGAGAACGGAATAGTTCTGGAAGCAGCCAACCCCAGCGTTATCAGCTTAGCCCCCAACAACAAACAGCCCTGATAACATCGTGGGTCAATCGCCTAGCGGCATCTATGGTTCCAGTCTGTACCAACAAATTCTGGTTTTCGAAACTTCCAGACGTTTCGAATGACAAAAATGAGGTGGAACGAGCCTTGTCTACCTTGGGTGGAATAAAATTCTACGCAAAATGGAATTGTTATTACGATCATTCCCTTTTTCAAAATATATGTTCCTAAATTGTTATTTAATGTTCAATTTCTGCACAGGTTTTTATGGAGGACATTCCATGAAACGAGATTATGTTATTGCTTACGGTTACAGTTTTTAATGAGTTGAATTTCATTTCTCTGAACTTTTTATCTAAATATCTGAATTTGAAAGAATTTTTTTAAATGACTTTTTTTTTATTCCTGCAAGATTTTGTTTGAAACTGTCATGGTTTTTTATGAAGTGGTAGAAAATTTAATTAAAATTCTTTAGAAATTAGAACAATTTTAAGCAAATATTATAAAAATGTTCTTTTAATTAAATATTCAATTGCTATGCAATTCATTTAATCGATACAAAATCATTTTTAAAAACTTATTTCAAACGTGAGAGTATTAATTAAAAAAAGTTAAATTTTATAGCAAAATTATGCAGCATAAAAATTATGAAATTTTTAATTTTTTTCACTGTTATAGTTATTTTAATATTGTTCTTAATTAATTAAAATTCTTAGTTAGTTTAATATGTTCTTAATTATTATTGTTCTCAAATAATTTTAAATAAAAAATTATTTATTATAGTTTATCTTATCTGGGAAAGGTGAATTTTTTTTTTTTTATTATAATGTTTTAGTGTAAAAAATTATTTTTTTACGGTTTGAAACATTTTACAGTATTGAGAAAAATTTAGAGCTAAACGATTTAGAAAGAAATAATATATTCGGAAGTTAATTAATGTCATTAAATCTATGGCTTCGTTTTTATTCTTTTTATTTTAACTTAATAATTAAAACATTTTAAAAATTAGTATACTAAAAACAGTTCATGCATTTTGCAATTATATGTCTAAAATTGAAATATGATACTTAAAATGAATATGAACTCCAAGATTCCACTGCAAGATTAAAAAATTTTAAAAATTTTCACTACCTTCTTTTCAACAAAGAATAAAACGTTTGAAAAGTTTTTTTAAAAATATATTTTAGTTATGTTGTAATATATTAAATATCATATTTTTGTATAAGATGTACTATATATTTTACATCCTATACAGTTTTTTATTTCAATTATAAATTATATACTTTTTTCAAGGATATAAAATTTTAAATAATTTTAAAAACATTTTAACACTCATATCAGTATGGAGAGGGATAATGTTCCAAATATATATATACATTTCCCTTCATACGAAAATCAGACATTTAAAATATTTCTGTGGAGATTTTAATAAAACTATCTCTATTAATTCGCTATCTTTTTAATTCAAAACTCTCTCTACAAATATTACAGCGAAATTATTTTCAATTCTCAAAAATTTAATTAATATTCGAACTATTTAAAAATTTCTAAGACCGTACCAATGAAAATACCAAAGATAAATTCAATTCTAGTCTGTGACAAAGTATTTAAAAGATGGAATAATTTTATTTCTTTTTGTATACATGAATGCATGAAATTGAAATACATAATGATCCTAGAGTAAAAAATATTTGTTTTTAAATGCTCTCTACAGAAAACTATGGTATAATTTAATGTATACCTACTGGATCTGTAAATTTCCTATAATCTGTTTTTGAACATTATACATTTATATGTAAATATTTAATTGTATTGATTGCATTTTAAATAAAACCATTGTTGTGAAGTGGCTTTGAATTTTTTTATTGAACTAAAGTAATATTTACAAAAATAAAATGATCAAAATGTACTTGCTATCGCAAAATTTACAAGTGTTCATTAAATACTCAGTGGATGGATGTAGTACAGCAATATTCACATGAGATCACTAAATACCCAGTGGATGGATGACCAGGGAGGCTAATACCCAGTGCATAGATGTGGTATAGCAATATTCCCATGAGATCACTAAATACCCAGTGGATGGATGTAGTACAGCAATATTCACATCAGATCACTAAATACACAGTGGATGGATGTAGTACAGCAATATTCCCATCAGATCACTAAATACCCAGTGGATGGATGTAGTACAGCAATATTCACATGAGATCACTAAATACCCAGTGGTTGGATGACCAGTGGAGGCTAATACCCAGTGCATAGATGTGGTATAGCAATATTCACATGAGATCACTAAATACACCCAGTGGATGGATGTAGTACAGCAATATTCACATGAGATCACTAAATACCCAGTGGATGGATGTAGTACAGCAATATTCACATCAGATCACTAAATACCCAGGGAATGGAGATGTAGCACAGCAATATTCACATGAGAATACTAAATATCCAGTGGTTGGATGACCAGTGGAGGCTAATACCCAGTGCATAGATGTAGTACAGCAATATTCACATGAGATCACTAAATACCCAGTGGATGGATGTAGTACAGCAATATTCACATGAGATCACTAAATACCCAGTGGATGGATGTAGTACAGCAATATTCACATCAGATCACTAAATACCCAGGGAATAGATGTAGTACAGCAATATTCACATGAGAATACTAAATATCCAGTGGTTGGATGACCAGTGGAGGCTAATACCCAGTGCATAGATGTAGTACAGCAATATTCACATGAGATCACTAAATACCCAGTGGATGGATGTAGTACAGCAATATTCACATAAGATCACTAAATATCCAGTGGTTGGATGACCAGTGGAGGCTAATACCAGTGCATACATGTGGTATAGCATTATTCACATGAGATCATTAAATACCCAGTGGATGGATGTAGTACATCAATATTCACATGAGATAACTAAATACCCAGTGGTTGGATGACCAGTGGAGGCTAATACCAGTGCATAGATGTGGTATAGCATTATTCACATGAGATCACTAAATACACAGTGGTTGGATGACCAGTGATGGCTAATACCCAGTGCATAGATGTAGTACAGCAATATTCACATGAGACCACTAAATACCCAGTGAATGGATGTAGTACAGCAATATTCACATCAGATCACTAAATACCCAGTGGATACCCAGGATGTAGTGTAGTACGGCAATATTCACATCAGATCACTAAATACCCAGTGGATGGATGTAGTACAGCAATATTCACATGAGATCACTAAATATCCAGTGATTGGATGACCAGTGGAGGCTAATACCAGTGCATAGATGTGGTATAGCAATATTCACATGAGATCACTAAATACACCCAGTGGATGGATGTAGTACAGCAATATTCACATGAGATCAATAAATACTCAGTGAGGGATCACCAAAGGCTAATACCCAGTGGATAGATGTAGTACAGCAATATTCACATGAGATCACTAAATACCCAGTGGATGGATGTAGTACAGCAATATTCACATCAGATCACTAAATACCCAGTGGATGGATGACCAGTGGACAGTGCAATATTCACAAGAGATCACTAAATATCCAGTGGTTGGATGACCAGTGGAGGCTAATACCAGTGCATAGATGTGGTATAGCATTATTCACATGAGATCACTAAATACCCAGTGGATACCCAGGATGTAGTACATCAATATTCACATGAGATCACTAAATACCCAGTGGTTGGATGACCAGTGGAGGCTAATACCCAGTGCATAGATGTGGTATAGCAATATTCACATGAGATCACTAAATACACCCAGTGGATGGATGTACAGCAATATTCACATGAGATCACTAAATACCCAGTGGAGGGATGACCAGTGGAGGCTAATACCCAGTGCATATATGTTATGTAGTACAGCAATATTCACATGAGATCACTAAATACCCAGTGGATGTAGTGCAGCAATATTCACATCAGATCACTAAATACACCAGTGGATGGATGTAGCAATATTCACATGAGATCACTAAATGCCCAGTGGATGGATGACCAGTGGAGGCTAATATTCAGTGCATAGATGTGGTATAGCATTACATAGAGTGGTAAAAATGTGGATGTGTACAGCAATATTCACATGAGATCACTAAATACCCAGTGGTTGGATGACCAGTGGAGGCTAATACCAGTGCATAGATGTGGTATAGCAATATTCACATGAGATCACTAAATACACCCAGTGGATGGATGTAGTACAGCAATATTCACATGAGATCACTAAATACTCAGTGGATGGATGACCAGTGGAGGCTAATACCCAGTGCATAGATATGGTACAGCAATATTCACATGAGATCACTAAATACACCCAGTGGATGGATGTAGTACAGCAATATTCACATCAGATCACTAAATACCCAGTGGATGGATGTAGTACAGCATCAGATCACTAAAATCCAGGGTTGGATGACCAGTATGCATAGATGTAGTACAGCATATTGAGATCACTAAATACCCAGTGGTTGGATGACCAGTGGAGGCTAATACCAGTGCATAGATGTGGTATAGCATTATTCACATGAGATCACTAAAACACCCAGTGGATGGATGTAGTACATCAATATTCACATGAGATCACTAAATACCCAGTGGATGGATGACCAGTGGAGCTAATACCCAGTGCATAGATGTGGTATAGCAATATTCACATGAGATCACTAAATACAGTGGTTGGTTGAACCCAGTGGATGAATCACTAATTACCCAGTGTAGTACAGCAATATTCACATGAGATCACTAAATACTCAGTGGATGGATGACCAGTGGAGGCTAATACCCAGTGCATAGATGTAGTATAGCAATATTCACATGAGATCACTAAATACCCAGTGGATGGATGTAGTACAGCAATATTCACATGAGATCACTAAATACAGAGCCCAGTGGATGGATGACCAGTGGAGGCTAATACCAGTGCATAGATGTGGTAGCATTATGGGTGCATAGATGTGGATCATTAAAAATGTGGTGGGCATAGATGGAGATCACTAAATACCCAGTGGATGGATGACCAGTGGAGGCTAATACCCAGTGCATAGATGTGGTATAGCATTATTCCCATGATATCACTAAATACTCAGTGGATGGATGTAGTGCAGCAATATTCACATGAGATCACTAAATACCCAGTGGATGGATGACCAGTGGAGGCTAAATACCCAGTGCATAGATATGGTATAGCAATATTCACATGAGATCACTAAATACACCCAGTGGATGGATGTAGTACATACAATATTCACATGAGATCACTAAATACCCAGTGGATGGATGACTAGTGGTGGCTAATACCCAGTGCATAGATTAATTAATGGTACAGTATTTTTTTTGCAAATGTTCATAGATGAGATCACTAAATACCCAGTGGATGGTGGACACTAACAAGGATGATCCCTACCATATTCACATGGGATCACTAAATATCCCCAGTGCATGGAGATGTGGTATATTCACATGAGATCACTAAATAGCCAGTGGATGGATGACCAGGAGAGGCTAATACCCAGTGCATAGATGTGGTATAGCATTATTCACATGAGATCACTAAATAAGTGGATGGATGTAGTGCAGCAATATTCACATGAGATCACTAAATACCCAAGTGGATGGATGACCAGGAGGCTAATACCCAGTGCATAGATGTATAGCATTATTCAATGAGATCACTAAATACACCCAGTGGATGGATGTAGTGCAGCATATATTCACATGAGATCACTAAATACCCAGTGGATGGATGACCAGTGGAGGCTAATACCCAGTGCCTAGATGTGGTATAGCAATATTCACATGAGATCACTAAATACACCCAGTGGATGGATGTAGTGCAGCAATATTCACATGAGATCACTAAATTCCCAGTGGATGGATGATCAATATTACCCAGTGCCTAGATATGGGATCACAAATTCACATATCAGAAATACCAGTGGATGGATGCTTAAGCAATATTTCCATGGGATCACTTATGACCAGGAATGATAAGCATTATTCACATGAAAACTGAAGATCATTATACAAACACAAGAACAACAGGTTTTGTTAATCAATCTACAGTCATTTTTTTTTTGCTCATTATGGGCTGAAAGACTGGGACCTACAGTTTAACGTGGATTCCGTAACACTAACAAATATTACCACCGCCAGGATTCGAACTGAAGCCTGTGGTACCAAAGGACGGAGGACTAGCCAATTGGATATAAGGTCAAAAACAATAAGAAGTGAACGGCTAGCATCCGTAGAAAAAAAGACATTTTACAAAATAAATAATAACAGGATGTGATACACGTTGTCCAGGAAAACCTCAAAAACGTTTAAAAATTTAGAAGATTAAAAAAAAAAAAGAAATTTTATGAAAAAAAGTTAATTATAAAGTAGATGTAAGTATGTCTGTAGTTTGCAATATTTGTCTTATTTCAAAACATATGCATTACACATGTCTATCAATAAATGCAACTCATTTATACCGTTTTAGAAATATTTATTGATGCAAAAAGGTACAGAAAGGAGATATACTTGCTCTTATCACTATTTACGCTTATCATTATTTCCTCATAGCCCAAAATAACATAATTGCCATCCCTTATGCTTTTGCAATAGACGTTTATGGAATGATAAGCAGAATAATGAGGAGGATATTTTCAATGGAATAAAATAATTATTGAAAATATTTCTCATTGAGAAATTCTCATTTGTCAGCTAAAGAATTTTCCATGAAGGAAAATATTTTTCAAAAATACTAACTATTTAACATGCAATGTGGAGTTCGTTTAACCAGTATGGATGAAAACGCAATTTGTGAGAAATTTGAAATCGAGCGAATTTTAGCCTGTTTTGAAAACAAATTTTTTTCTCACCAGATCTAATGAAAACGTAATTTTTGAAATTGCTCTGTTGGTTGAAATTTAAATTTAAAAGCCTTTGTTTAGTTGAAAAATATTAGCGAGATTAAAAAAATTATTATTATTAAAAAATATATTATAAAAAATATTATTATTAATACAGAAAAATTATTAAAATTTTTTTTTTTGATAATCTTTAAAAAAATGTCATGGCTCAGCATTTCATTTAAAACTTCTGTTCAAACTTGTTTTAAAACTTTTTTTTTTTTAAATTCACGAGAATAAAATTGTTATTCATCATGGTTGTTGATCGTTATAAAAGATGAAATAATCTTTTTCAGGAGGTGGCCGAGTGGCTAGCGCTCTGGCGCTCGGTACCACAGGTTTCGGGTTCGAGTCCCGGCGGTGCCATGGTTGTTTGTAGTGGTTCGGAATCCACTTTAAAAAAGTAGGTCTCGGTCTAATAGGATCGTAGAGCGTTGCAGGGGCATTGTTACTCGCGCCCGTGGCTTATCTTCAAGTTACACGCGCCCCCTGGGTAATGCAAAGTGAGTACGTCTGTGCAGCACTTGCCTTAAGGCATCCAAGACGTCTGTGTTTGCCAGCTGCATTAGAAAAAAAAAAAAATCATACAGGTGGTGCTACTGCCCATTGCATCAGAAATCGCGTCTCTCATCATGAAATAAAACTGGAATCCTTTTTTTTTTTTTTTTTTTTTTGAAACCCTCCATACTACAATCATGTCTTCTAAGGACACTGTGGTATTCCATTAATAGCAAAGCAACATATTGCTGACATGCTGGACTGGGTGGGCAACAAGTGATCTGGCTTCGAAATTTTCGACGGAATTCCTTTACCGGAGATATCTATTGTCAGAAAGGGATCCTTCAACATGTGCATTAGTTCCGATATGTCATTTGTGCAGCCTGTATTTTTAATGGATGATAACGCTAGGCCATATCAGATTTGGGATGTTTAGAAGCTTATAAAAAGCGAAGATATAACTAGATTGACAAACTTATTTTCATGATTTATATCCTATAGAGCTTGTGTCAGAAGCATTGAAAATAATGCCTTTTGCCTCTGTTATATTCATTGGAGAACATCAAACTAAAGCATATGGGCATCCTTACCTCAACAATTGTCGGATAATCTAGTTTTGAGTGTGGAGAGACGGTGCCAAGAATCATTACAGTTAAGGAGAGTCATTATCCTTACTAAGGGATATCTGTGAATTAATTTTCCCTTCTCTGGCAGACAAGTATTTGTATCAGTGTTTTTATTTCAGTAAAGCCTTTATTTTTGTTTGATTCCACAATGTACGGATTCGATTAATTTTTTGTGTTATTATTCTTACTTCATCCTCGAAGTACAAAATACTGTCTCTGTATTCTGAATTTCATGTTTCTTAAAAGACAAATGGCAAAAAAAAAAAAAAAAAAAAAAGTAGTTGCTTAAGTTTTGGACACCAGTGAAAATATACATACCATGATAAATGTTTCGTTGTTTGTTCCCAATGTAACTATCGAATTTTTTTTTTTTTTAAATTAATGAAATTTAAAACAGGTCTGTCTGGAAAATTTTTTACATGACTGGAAAATTTTTTACCTAATCTACTTATCCACATAAATGCTACAAACCTACTTAATGCAGTAAAAATGCAATTCACTCACAAGAATAAAAATCACAGAACATACAGAACTTTTAAATCATATTTTGATTTTGTTGTCTCTATTTAACATAGCTTTATCTGTACTTATCTGTACATAGTTTTATAGATAGTTTTATAGATAGTTTATCTGTAGATTCTTTCATACATCAGTTCATGCACATATTTATTATTATTTTTCTCTTGTTCATCTCCAGCATTAGTTTGTGATAACATCTAAACTAACGATTACTATGGTTGAAGATGTCTACCAAGTGTTTATTTTTTGTCTTGTTGCCTTCTTTGTGTGAAGTTCAATGACTGGCATTTCAAATCTATATTGATGGCGATCCGGTACGCTAATGTTGCGCTGATGACAATTTATGTTTTTGGAAAGGATATTATAATAATTCTATTACTCATTACTGAAATGGAGCATGAAAGCTAAGTTGTCTCAGTATTTGTAGAATATGCTTTTATTTTGGTTATTTCAGCATAGAAAAGTCACAAGTTCTAGTTTTCTTGCTTCAAAAATAAGGTAATTCTTCGTTAATTTTATTTCATTTTTTTTTTATTGTAACTACCTCTAAGATAAGCTTTTAGAAGTGGAATGAGTTATGATCCTGGAAATTCGCTCATTTTATTCCGATTTACAATTTGCATATGTATGAAGTTTTGTAGCCCGACTCTACTCATAGTGTCTCAGTGTTAACGTGTGCCGCTGGCGACCATTACGGCTTAGGTTCAATCCACTGGCAGCATTGTTGCAGATGCTGTTTAAAAACTCGATGGCGTTTAGGATGTTCAGCATCTTGCTTCGGGAGTCAGACTACCTGGTGGAAATTTTCCTGAATTTCTCCTGTACGATACTCAAATGTGGGGTAATGCCTCTAAAAGTCCACCCGGAAGGTACTGCCCTCCATCTTCAGCGACTCGGAGCCAAGTCAGACTTCTGCCTACGGGTGCTCCGTCACAACAGAAGCTACTCCCCTTTCCTTCCATCCATGAGTAGATCACTCATGGACATCTGTCCCACGCTGCTGGAAACTTTGGATGAGTAACAACATCACTGATGTGTATAAAAATAAAAAGTAATCTTTATATATAGATATTTCTGACCTAGAAAATTTCGATGATTTAGAACCACCAAATTTTAAGAGTCTGTCTTCATTTTGCCTTTACGATTTGAAAGGAACACATGCCTGACTCGTGGCAACGCGCTTTTCCTATATGATACGCAAATGCAGGGTAGTCCCTCCCTCCTAAAAGTCCTCCCATAAGGCACTGTCCTTCCTTATGCCGAGACACGGAACCAAGTCAGACTTCTACCTAAAGGTGCTCCGTCACAACAGAAGCTGTCCCACTTTCTCTCCCTCCATGAGTAGATTACTCATGGGGTGTCCGTCCCGTGCTGCAGGACACTGAGGATTAGACACAACTTGAAGTTTTGTTTAAGGAGCCGTAGCGTTGGCAGTTGAAATATTATAAAAGAATGCGGATATAAAGTCTTATATGGCAATTGAAATATAATGCGTTTATAATTTATGTAATAATGGAGCTCAATTAATTTTGTAGTGAGGTAGCCTGGTATTTTTAAACATTGTTATCACCTTACTGAATATACAACGGCTTCTTAAATTAGTTCAATAATATCAATCAATACGTCTACAAGTAGTTCATGTAAATCATCACGGTTGAAGATATTAAAACGAAATCTCCATGAATGTCAGGTACCAATATAATGATTTCATTTGATAATGTAGATCATTGGAGGACAACCCGTTTCCAACCTTGCATATTTTTCCGGCGCGTGACATTTATCACACTTTTACAAAATATATTTATTTTATAATGGCAAAAGTAGTGTAAACCATTGTATTTAAAAAATACATTATTTGTGCATCCATATATTCAAAAATTAACTGTCGTAATTATGAGAAAAAAAATTAACTTTGATTTTAAAATAATATTTTTGCCAATATATGACAGATATTGCCTGTTTTATTTGAGTTTACAGTTATGAGTTCGCAGAATAATTAAATTATATTCTTGGAATATCTTATATAACAGGTTCTATGTTTCACTTTAAGTCACCATCCCTAAATACGTACAGTAGATAGTAGAGCAAACCAAACTCTTAGTCTAATTTGTTACGCTTTTGGTTCAACTTACACCTACGAATTGTTTTTTTTTTCTAAAATGAAATTGACCAAACGCAACGGATGCCAACTTGCAACATCCATTACGATGTGCAAATACCCAAATTGAGATCACTTTGCAAAAGCTAAGTGAAAGAGTGGAGAAACAAATATGGAACTAGTAAAATAAATAATTTATTTTTTATTGACTTCATTTATATTTATTTTTTTTAATTTCATTTATATTTATATATTTTTATATTTCATTTATATTTATATATTTATTATATTTCATTTTTTAGTGTTATATATTTCTTTACAATGTGCATTTAGTATCATTAGCATTTTAATATCTATGTTTACATGTAAGAATAATAGTAAACACAAAAATAATAATTCATTATGTTTCAATTTTCACCTAAAAAAAATGTCTATAATGGGTGTAAATCTAATATGGGGTGTATAATTTTATATGCTTCCCGCGGATTTAGGATGCATTTCAAAGTGGCCCACAAGATCATTTAGTTTGGCCACCCCTGGTGTAGATGTTTGAATAGCTTGGCATTTGAAGACGTCGGTCTTATTTCAACAGAAGCAGATGCATCGTGACTGTGCAATCAAAAATAGAAAATTGCTTCCACGTGCCTCTTACCGTTAAGCACTCATTTTCTAGATCATCCAAAGGTGAATGAGCAAACTCACTTAATGAAATATTTTTTTTTGTATTGTTGTAATCATGTCATTATCTTTGGCTGAAGTGGACTTATTGTGATGAGTTATAAACCTTTACAGCTTAAAAATTGCATAAAAAATGACTTTGCAATATTATCAAACGAGGAAAATAAGCCATTTAAATGAAATTGAATTTTCAAGTGATTTAAACATATAATCCTAATTGATCTGATTACCATTTCCATTTTAAATGGTACATAATTAGGTGACAGTTAAGTTTTTGTAGATTTGAAAAGCAATTTACCTTATAACTAATTTAATAGCAGTGATTTACAATTGTAATGAAGCTTTTTTTTTTATATTACTCTCTAACTTTTCTTAAATTTTAAACTTCTTAAAATGTATTTCATTATTGACAACATTCAATATAACCAACAATCATCTACTCTCGTTAGAACTGAAAATATTAAACTATCTTAATTTACTGATCCAAGAATTTACTTGGATGTTACATAATTTGGGCAAAAGTCATTTTAAAATGTTTAACATATTAACAGATAAACTGACTATAAATTAGACATCGATAGCATTATTTTAAAAATTATCTCATTATTCTGCTATAAAATTTTTTCTCTAATGCTCTCTTTATTCAATAATGTCGTTACAAAAAATTAGTTTTTTTAATTTTTTTATTTCATTTTTTACATTAAAAAAATTTCATTTGTTGTACATGAAAAAAAGTTGGTTTTAATTGCAGCTTGCAATAATATATAAATAATAAATTACTTGCTATTTTGCTACCTTAAATTCATTTATAACAACACGCAAAATATTTTATTATATTAAGTTAAAATACATATGCAATTATCGATTAAATTTATTTTGTAATATTTCATTGAAAAAAAATATTCATTCAGACAATAAATATTCATGGTTTTAAAACAAACTAATATTAAGATTTTGTATCTTAACTCTTTTTAAAATATAAAATTGACTCTTTATTAATATTCAAAAAGTAGATTATGCTTTAAAAATCTAGAAGTATACCTCCCTACAATGAACAAAATAAATTTGAGACGATTTAGTTATGAATAAATTCTGTAGATGGCGCTATCACAGCAACGTTGGTGAAGTGAAAAATGAATGAGTCGAACAGGTTTAGACAGAAGCGAGCACCATTTCCTTAATGGAGGAACATTTTTTTAATGCCACCCATTGCGAATGTCGGTTATAAAGAATGAGTATAACATTAATCACAATAAAAAAAAAAAAGATATTAATGTGCTTGCAGTTAGATAAACAAAGTATTAGTTTCTAGAGGGGGTTTTTTTTTTTTCCTTTAATCGAGTTAAAAGTTATTTACCTGACGATGTGTTTACATGATTATAAAAATATTTATAAGTCTAAAATTTGAATTTTTATGCTAATAGTTTACTATAGAATCGATGGAATATTAAAAGTGAACTTTTTCGAAATTTGAAAGGTTTGAAATATTTTTATCGTAATTGATAGTTAATTGTGCATTTATACAAATTGGTTATAATTGTTTAAACTTTTTAGAAGCGAAGTCGCTTAAATTATTCAGAAATTTCAAAATGAGTTAACAATTTCTAAGCAGAATTTTTAAAACATTAGTTTTTTAATGCTTTTAATCCCTTAGCGATTAAGATTAAACAAATACCAAAATTTCAAATTAATAGTAGTTAAAATAAGAAATAAAATACGTTTTAAAAGGGAAGCAGGATGTAAATAAAAAAAAAAATTCATTAGAGTTTTCATTATTTACATTCCCATTTATTTGAATTTTTGCACAAATTAATAATAAATTCCGCTTTTATTTATTGTATAAAAGCATAAAAAAATATTTCACTGCAAGTAGTACAGAGCTTTTAAACAAATACCAAAATTTCAAATTAATAGTAGTTAAAATAAGAAATAAAATACGTTTTAAAAGGGAAGCAGGATGTAAATAAAAAAAAATTCATTAGAGTTTTCATTATTTACATTCCCATTTATTTGAATTTTTGCACAAATTAATAATAAATTCCGCTTTTATTTATTGTATAAAAGCATAAAAAAAAAAATATTTCACTGCAAGTAGTACAGAACTTTAAAGGCATATTGCGGAAAAATAGGACTTTTCTTCCAGTGGAATTTATTCTTTAGAAGTTTCTTTGGGAAAACGATTTTCGAAATCTTTTTGAAGAATTTAATTTTCTTTTTTTCCCAACAAAAAAAAAAGAAAAGAATCTTAACTCTACATAAACATCTGGAAATTTTATCTGGAAGATTAGTTCATTCGACGAATAGAAATCTTAAAATTCCAGAAAATCCGAACGTTTCGTAGTTTGGATCAATATTTGTTTCGACCTTATTGCTCTTTTAATAAATCCATTGTGTATTTTCTACATTCTGTTTAGTTTTAAATTTAAATCAGATCCAATAAAAACAAATGCTCTCGGCTGTTTCTAAATAAGATCAGCATTTGATTGACGAAATTATTTCTTTATACACATCTATTTTAAATCAACTCGTGGTGAATTACTAGTGTGTAAATAGAGACAGTTTTTGCCCATTCGATACAATAGCCACTACTTTGAAGTAGGTCAAAACAGCAATAGTGAAAGTATCTCTTTTATAATCGGATTGGTTATTTTAAACTTCCCATTGGAACAGTTACCCTTAAATGTTATATCAGAAAACACTTCATTGCTACAGTGTAACAAACAAGTAGCTCCAGAATTCACATTTAACATAGGTCATTACATTCATACATGGTCATGTTAAACACTTAAGAATTCAACAGCATTGCACGCCGCAGTTCTTGACAGAGATTGCAATGATTTTATAGGGAGTTACCTTTGAAGATCAGCGATTCGAGAATAAAAATTATAGAGAAAGTTGCGCTACAAGACATTTAATACCAAATTGTTTTAGGAACTATGTAGCCGTAGTCAGTGATAATGCAAACCAGCTATTTAGGGTAAGACGAAACCGTTTCGATTTCCACTTGGGTAATGGATTATAATCAATTTTGAAAAAAATGAGTTGATTTTGTGAGGACCGATGGTTGAGTGACTAGCACTTTGTGCCACAAATTTCTGGTTAGAATCCCGGTTGTGCCATGAATGCTTGTAGTGGTTCGGAATCCACTTTAAGCCGTAGACATGATTGTAGAACGTTGGGCGTAGGGCTGGGAAAAAAATAAACATCTCCTGTATTGAAATCTACCAGACGGCATGGCATGACGGCAGTAGGCATGGGGCTGTTGCGTCAATGAAGAAGAAAAACTGATTTCGTAAAACGGATAATCTTGTATAAAGAGTAAAAATATTATTTTTAAAAGTATAGAGAATTCTCAACTTAATTTAAAAAGAAATCCAATGTCAATTGCTTTGTCTAGTTAATCGAGTTAAACTTATCAGGCAACACTGTTTCTTTTTTTTATCAAATCAGTTAACAAGCACCGCATTATTAAACAGTTTTTTATTTAATAAAATTTAACGAAGAATATGAATAAAATGTAAACAAGTAATATTAAAAAAAAAAAAAAAAATGTTAGTCACTTCCTACTTTTTTTTCTCTATATTGTAGAAAGTTCTTTATAAACAATTTTCATTCATTTTTTAAGTTTATCTGGCTCCATCTATTGGTAGATACATGTAACTTAAATCTAAAAAAAAAAAAAACCAACTAAAATTAATTAAATAAATTTAATTACTGAATTAATATTTGAAAAAAACTGTATTAACGTCCAGTGTCATCCACTACAAGTTTAAAAAAAGTATTTGAAGTGGAGTGGATGAATAAAAAAGTATTTTATGAACGATTGAAAATTTGAACAAGATATATATAGGGAGAGTGTGAGCTAATAGAAGGAATTAAAAAAGAATCTGAGAATAACTTTCTTAAAAGAGACCGAGTCTCCATATTTAAAATACACTCCTCAGCATTGAAATTCTAACATTAAAAAAGAAAAATCATGGAACATTGGAATTCACAGAAAATACGCAAATGATCAAATAATGGAAACAAAACCTTCAAATTTTCTCGATTTCTGAGCGTCACTAGTGTGACTTCATGATGAAATACTGACTTTTATGAATCTTTGCATGATATCAATGAGATTATTCTACCATGGTCCTACATTCTCCTGGAGAATATTCTACCATGCGGAATTCACATAAATAAAGATTTAATTTCCAAATAATTAAATCTTTGTTAATATATGCTTTATTCTTCGTAAATTTTCAAGATCCTGTTCAAGAATTTTCTTTTGCGATTGCTGAACAATGGCATCCTAGCATGCTCTATGAAAAGTAATTGTTCATAGCAAGTCCAGGCTGTGAAGGTCATGACAACATGCTCAGATCATGTAAACTATTTAGAGAAGCGAGAGTAATGTGTGGTCTTGCGTTGTCTTGTTGAAAAATTGCTTCAAGAGGATAATCCTCCGAATAATGGCCGTAATTTTATATCAATCCTAAAAGCATAGTTGAAAGAAAGGTTTGCTTGGCGTGCATAATACCATCCAGCATCTTATTTCCATTTGTAAAGCCGATGTGATGCTCCCTCGTAAAAATTTTCTTGTAACGTTGGCCACGCTATCTTTAGATCAATCACTGGCTAATATTGCGCCCTGAGACAAAAGTGGGATTATTAATTGAAGAAGATATTTCTCCATTGTAAACTTCATTGCAGTCTTGCTCTGCACCATGACAGCCTTTGAGAATAGCGTCGTAATATCAATAGATCAACAGTAGCCAAATGTATAGTTTGCAGTCCAATTTAGCATTTAGCACACACCTAGCATTTTAGCGTCTAGTTTATTCATACACCGTTGGACAAAAGAAAGTCTATGGGAGCTGTTAGTCGAAATGTGACTCGCGTGCGACGATTTATTTATCTCGCCGATTGTAATAGCAATTGAGATGCATACAGTTTGCCGTTTATCTAACTTTGCGTTTACCATTTAATAATTACAATTTATATAAAATTCATTTGCAATGATTATTTTTGTTTAAAAATAAATCCGTTAAAACAACAACAAAAAATAAAAAAATACATATCGGATTTTCAATTTTTGTTGAACACTTTTATTTCGAGATCATTTTGCAGAAAATAAATTCAATTAGAAATAGGAAAATGAAATTGTAATTCAGTTTGAGCTGAAGCTGAATTTGTAATCAAGCATAACATTTTACATTTAAACCCAACTAATGATTTAATTTGACGTAAATATCAAACTAAAATGTAAAACTATGAAAAAAAAATCTCTTGGTTAAGTGAATTAAGAAGGCTTCTTCTTCATTTAACGTCTGTGGCCCTCATATACCACCTATGTATACGTAATGAACAAACCACCGACTGGTGGGAAAACAAAACCTTCCGTGAAGACTTTTTAAGGGTTTCATATGTGAGAGAACCCAGATAACTCCCAGCAGGCAGCTTGACAATCGATGAGACTCTTTTACACATATTGCCACAATCGTTATCGAGTTTCCTAATTTCTGAAAGCAGTGACTACAACAATACCACCAACGGATTCAAACTTCGACCCTCTTGCACGATGGCTGTGCCCGTTGCCACTAGGACAAAAATCGAGCAATTAAAAAGCCTTATGAGGTGATAAAAGATTATATTTCATTTTTAATTTGGTTATCGTTCTTTAAATGCTATTGAATTTCTTTTAGGTAATTTTCAATAGTTGAGTATAAAGAAGGCAAAAAAAAAAAGACATCGTATCGTTTTCAAAACTTTAAACGTCAATCCGTTTAAAAATTTTAACACAATTTTGTATTAATTTTACCCCATAGCTGTTTCTGTAAGGGTTTTTTTATATGCGGCATAAGAAAAAAAAATTGTCCATCAAAATACTTAATATAAAAAGCGATGTGACAAATTTAAAAACCTGTTTTTGTGAAGTCCCTATTCCAGGCACGAAAACAGATTTAAGTGTATGCGTTAAACAAACCAGGGTTTTTTTATAGAATAAATCAGAAAAAATAAATCAGTTATATATAGATCTATTCGTCGTAATTCTACATAAAATGACTTAAAAATCGTTAATTTTCAACGTTATTTTATTTATTAAAAATTGAAAAAATTTTTTTATTTATTCTCACATTCACTATACTTTTAAATAAAACGGATAATTTATTAAATAAGTATAAAAATTAATTAGTATCATAAACTAGTTCTATACTAGAGTTATTAATATCAGTACTATAAACAAGTACTGTATTACAGCAAGTATTCTTTTTCCTCAGTTTTAATATTGATATAGTGAGTGTGTTATTCGTGCATCTTTATTTGAACGTAAAAAAAGAGACTGAAATTTAGGTCCCTGAAGAAAATTAATGTATATATATATATTAATATAATATATATAATATTTACAAACATTTAATATTTTATTTTAATTAAACGAAGTCCTTCAAATATTTATAACAAACAATAATAATTTAACATAATTATTTAGCAGTGTAAAAAGTAGTGGTACAGTCAAAATAATTGACAAATTTGGTTACAAATAATTTATAGTTAATACTGCATTGGATATGATTTAGCTTTTATAACAGCTTGCAGTTTTTGTGACATGAATGTGTCCAGTTTTGAAGTAATTGAATTCTATTTGAAAAACATTTTTTAGATCACCATTGCTAGAAATGCGTCTTAATCTTATTTTATTATCTAAAAAAAAAAAAAAAAAAAAACTCAAATACTCAAGGGGCTTAATATTCGGTGACTATAGAAGAAATTTCAAAATATTTGGAGTGCTATATAACACCCAAAGCCTGGTGTTTAACATTAAATGTTTAGAATCATTACTGAGTATAGAACGTAATCATGATTGAGTCGAATTTTTTTTTTTTTTTGCACCACTTGATTGTAAATAATTATTTAATATATTAACTTACATATTATAATTCATGATCCCATCAGTAATGATTAAATTTTCTTTTTTCCGAGGTTTTTAATAGTACCTTAAACCACTTCCGCACTTCACTATAGGATTGGATTGGTTTGGTTTGTTGCTCTACGGTCATTTTTGCACAACGAAACGAAATCACTAACAAACATTCATGGTACCGTCCAGCATCCAGCCAGGATTGGAACCTGGCCAGAGCTCTTGCTAATAGGCCATCTGGACGCCTCATGGTTGGAAGATACATTTTTATGTTTGATTTCTTCCGCACTTTTCTCTCTTCATCAGTTCATAAAAATGTTGAACAAACTCTAATTTTAGAAAATAAGTTTCTTTTCAAAATTCAGAAGCATGAATTAGAATTTCTTTTTTTCCTGCAAAAGCTAAGCTTGGTTTGCGGTTCTTCTGGATCACGAAATATTATCTTCTTAGCAACTCGGGTGGCTTGATGGCCTATTGCCTAGCACTCTGGCCGTTGGTAAGAGAAACTTCATGTTCGAATCCAGGCGGTGGCAATGGATGTTTATTAGTGATTGGAATCCCGTTAAACCATAGGTTCCGGTCTAAATATCCTTAAGTGTGCGGTGTCTGAATGGCCGAGTGGCTAGCGCTCTGGCGCTCAGTACCACAGGTTTCAGGTTCGAGTCCCGGTGGTGCCATTTATGTTTGTAGTGGTTCGGTATCCACTTTAAACTGTAGGTCCCGGTCTGTTAAGCCCTTGTGAGACAGAAGATGACTGTAGAGCGACAAACCAAACCAAACCTAAAGTGTGCAGAAAATGACCGTAGAGCGACAATCTAGCAACTCAGCTGTGGTAACCAACATGTCTGCATGAATATCATACTGTACTTATTGATACTTGTTTTCCAATATTTTGAAGCTGATCTGTGCTAGTGTTAGAAGCACTAGAGTTCGATTTTTGTTTCTCAACTGGCAAACAATCGTCGATCATGACAGCAGAGAAGCGAGGACTCGATCGATGCGTGCTTGATTAATTAAATATTGAAAATAATCAAATCTTTAAATTATTAACTGAACTGTTTAAACAAAAGTCTTCTTCTGCCACTTCATTGATGCAATAGCCCCATGGTGGACCAATAGCTATCTGCTTTTGGCAGATTTCGAGACAGGTAATATTTTCTTTTTGCGGGATAAGATTGTCAGCCCTACGCCCAACAATCATATTAGAGATGACCTGCGGTTTAAGGTGGATTCACGAACGACTACACGTCGTGCCAGAGCGCTAGTCCTTCGGCCAACCAAGTTCTTGTCAAAATTTTATATTTGATTTAATGTTTTACCTTCTTGACGAAACTGTTCGTTTTCTTTCGAAAATAGAGGTCTCTAAGTGTTACTTCCCCATTTCTAAATGATAACGTTTCAATGACACATATTTCAAATTGAATTTTTATTTCAGCATATATATACTGGAATGCATCTAAAACAATTTTGAACAGCTTTTAAAACCTTTTAAAAAAATAAAAAAAAAAAAAAAGGCAAACCTTCAATTTTCATTCAGCTTAATTTTTTTTTCCAATTTTAAATATAAATTCATAAATTATTTGAAATAAAAATTCCGAATTTAAACAGTTTTTTTTTTAAAACTTCTGATAATTATTTTCACAAAAGGCGTCCTCTGTTAAAACGCATTTTTTTTAAAAATAAATCGGGACTTTACAAATATTTTCTACACTCATTGTATATGCCGCTTCAAAAGCCATCTAAACTACATTTCATCAGAAAACTATTCTATACGGCACCTTTAAAGATGGTAGTCCAGTTTTATTCAAAACAAGAATGGGCAGTTAATTAACTAACTATGAATGGTCTTGAATAACCTTGAAAATTGTTGGAATTCATTTTGAAACATTCACACAGAATTTCTGAGTTTTTATTTTTGACATACATCATACTTCCGGAGTTTTGATATGCAATACGAATGTTTGAATAGATTAAGTTGGACAATAGCTCTTTTATTATTTTCAGTCACATCAATTTGTGTTAAAATAAAATGCTGTGTATAAATAACACGTGCTTACATATAGCATGTTCAAAATTTTCAAACAAATATTACACGACGGTAACAAATATCAATTTTCTTCCAAAGTAGTCCTTGAGAGCTGGCGTTTAGACCGTAGGATTTCTATAGTAAAGGAGCTCAAGGCAAAACTCTACAAGTGAGGCCAAAATGTAGAGATTCCTTGCTTTCATCAGGGTTGGGCACGTAATTGTCCTACTATTAGACTCGATTGGAACTTCGCCCCTCATGTGCTTTCCGTACAGAAGTTCGTTCCAAATACTGAGATGACACATTATGGGTACAAATATAACAAGATCTCCGTGTTATGCAGTTGATAAAACGGAATCTGCTAGATATCGATATCTCTAATGGATATTGAATCCATGCCATGAAATTAAATTTTTTACGAATGCAAATAAGTAAACATTTCTATTAAAATTTCAAAACTATTATTTTCCTCCCATTTAAAGTTTTTATGTTTTACAATATTATTATTATTTTTTGGCTCTATATTCGTCTACACTTATAGGATTGCTACTTGTAAGTGGATAAATTGCGTTTTTCGCAATGGTACCCGGATGCTTTTAAAAAAAAATGTATTTAAGGCATACAAATAAAAAAAAAAAAGAAGAATCTACGTGAATCAGAGTGAATGAGGGATGGGCAAGGATTTATCATTCTTGGAATTCTTGTATTACTTGGAAATACATTTTTAAGTTATTACTGAACTAGGATTAAAATAAAACGGGATTTATTGTAATATGTTTCATGAATTTTGATTTGTTAATTTCTATTAGCTTCGCCTTAGAATTTTAAGCCCGGTTTGAAAAATGGGAATTTAAAAATAAATGAAACTCGATAACGTTTAGAAGATTATGCAAATTAATTTGCTTAAATCGATCAGAGTGAATGAAAATATATATGTAAAAGAGCAAAAATCAACATTTGTTACGTATTAATTTGTCCAATCAACTCAAATAAACATCCAAAGAATATTATGCTTTTCGGTGGCTACTAGAAGGGGCTTTTTCCCCCAAAGAATCGTATTGCCGCCCACATACTAAATTTTGAGGGTAAAGATGCACTAGACATTTTCAGTTGAATTTAAAATTGGCTAATCCAAGATATTTCTGATATTTCTTTTCGTTCTCATTCGTACTGTTTTGTTTACATTTTTTATCTAGTCTACTGAAATGTTATAAGATAAAAGTTGATGTGGGGGATCTTGATACTTTTGTAATTTTGTTTTAGTTGCAAATAAATCTTTTAAATCACCATCTCCTCGTTCTGGGACGCCTGATGGCTAATTGTCTAGCGTTCTGGCCTTTGGTACCATAAGCTTCACGTTCGAATCCTAGCGATGGCATATATATTTGTTAGTGGTTTGGAATGCACGTAAAGCTGTAGGTTCCAGTCCAAATGTATAAAACTGTAGTAATTAGCCTAAAGTGGGCTAAATGGCCTTAGAGTGACAAACCAAACCTCGTTCTTGGAAGCAATGTCTATTATGAACGCCACCAGTGGATTTGAGCCTGAGCTCTCCTGCTGTATTAGCAGCTTATGTTATTACTAGACGCAAGTCAAGCCAAAACTAGATTGATATCTTATTTCGCTTTCTTCCTTAAATGTCCGAGATATTAAAGTAGCTATTAGAAAACAGTTTGAAATTGTTTAACTCGGTAAGAACGTGAACAGTTAGTTGAAAAATGTTGTAAATTTGAGAAACATCTTTTGAAAATTAAATTATATGCCATTACAAGCGTTAAGTTATTTTTTTTTCTTTTGATAAATTTACATTTGATGGGACTGGCATAAATAAAACCACGTTCCCGATCCATCCTGCCAATTGGGCATCGCTGTTTTGGGTTATCTAAGTTTCTAACTATGTTCCCTGCTGCTGAATAACAATCGAGTCATTTTTTTGTACGCTTGTTATGTGATGTATGATGCCAATTTTTTGCAATCTATAATATGACTAATTTCTAATACGTCTCAATCTATTGTGTTTTGTACATTATTTTATAAACAAGCTTTTCGGTCACCGGACTTTTTAGGATAGATAAAAATTAGATTCACTAAACGAAACCGATTTCATATAGTCGTTTTATTTAGTAATTGTTTAAGCAAGATACGTAACTCAAACGACTAGATGCGTAAGCTAAATACATGATATCAACTTGCCAGCCAGGAAATTATTTTATCACTATGGGAATCAGTAAAAATGATTACCATGTGCGGCTAGTCATTATCCTGTTGTAAAGTAAGCTTATTGTAAAGAAAGACAATATAGGTGAACATAAGATATTATCTAGGTATAGTCATGATTCAAGGGTATCACGGATAATAACCAATGGTATTCAGCTATCAAATTAAATGGTACCTGGAACATAACTCTCGGTTGTTGAGATGTATGGCGGGTAAGAATCAGATTAGTATCCAATCGCTGGTAGGCATGTTTCCAGACATGTCTTCGCTAATATTTGGGCTTAACTCGAAGTAGGACTCGTTACTGAATACGATTCTACTCCAGTCAGTGAGATTCGGGTCGAACCAGCTCAGAACCATTGCTAAAGCGTTTATTGAAATGCACGGGGTATGAAATAGTTGATTCAATGGTCGCCATGAATTCAGACCCTGCTCGCCGAGTTGTCAATTAATGGTCCATGCGTTCACTGAAATCCGGGATATACGTCGTATATCGTTGCTGATAAGGGCTTTGTCCTGACGTGTCGATTGCTGCTTTCTTAAGACTGCACTAGTTCAACCATTTTTGGCCCAATTTGGCGAAATGTTGCCCTTGTGTCATAAAACCAAACAAAATGAATGTCGGCATGGTTCAAACCGACCTAAATTTCGAGCCATCCTTAGATTTGAAAAACACTGTTTCATTTAATATATTTGCAATTCCTTAAAAACAACAGCACAATATAGTTATAAGGTGTACACTGCATCTCATTCGAATAGAAGTAACGCTCCATAATTGGAATTTCATCGTTGTACACATCATCCGGATGCTTAGTTGCGAGCCCAAAAGGTAATTACATATGAAATTTCTTTCAGTTAAATATTTCTTAGAGTGTTATTTTTTAGAGTGTATATTTTTATTTGTATTTATTTTACTCGTTCTTTATATGTAGCTTTCCTACATTCATAGAAATATTTTATGTATATCGCGTTCTCACCAATATAAATACACATGAATTTCACAAAGTACCTTACCATAACCTTGCCTTCTGACAGTAGAAATTTTAAGTTTCTGAGATAGGAGTGTACTTTAATCCTGGTTGAACCAAATTTTTCCAAAGAATTGAAATTAATTTTATTTTACTTGAAGTATACTTTACTTTAAGAGCCAAATACCGTGATTGCTAAAAATTTTTATAAAATATTTAAACTTTTATGACACTAGACTTTCAACTAAAAATAAGAAAGGTTTGAAGTTAAATGGCAATTACGATCAAAATTATCAAATTAACTTATTCTCTATACTGGTGGTTAAGTGGTTTTTTTAAGTTTATAAGTGGTTCTTTTTTATGATTTTAATTACCTACTTTGGATTGATTACAAAACTGTTTCATACATTTTCTTTTTTTCAATTTTATTAACTTTGTAATAAAGTGTGTCCATAAATTATTTCCAATAAAGATAATCTTCATAGTTAAGGAATTTTTGCTTATTGTCTTATAGGCAATAAGCAAAAATTCTTCAATAACAACAACTTCTTTTTAGCAATTCCCAGGTAAAAAGAAGAAAAAAAAAAATCTAAATTAAAAAAAAAAATCCTAGATTAAACTGATTGTGCATAGTTACAGTAAATTCTACGAAGATTCATTTCCTTCTTGTCATCGAGGTTTCATTACTATACAGAATGATTATAATTAAAAGTCCTACTTTCAAACTTCTGTAAAAAAGAACCACTCATCACAATAAGTTCAAATTTGAACTGGAGATACTTGAAGAAGGGGAAATGGTACGGCATCAAAAAAGTTTCAAAGTGCATTAATAAATAGCATCGTAAGCGGCATAAAGAAAGTGAATTCGGCTGCCAGTGATATTTTGAATCGAAATTCCAACGTATTTTGCATCAGTTGCATATTAAACTGACTGTAGTGTTCAGTGTGCTTGATTGTTTGGTTTTTTTTGACGGAAAAAGGACTTCCAAGTCATTCAACAGTTGTGACACTGTTAGTGGAAAGCCCATCCACCACGGTAAGGTTATACCAAATTGGATGGGAAAAATTTGGAACTTTTTTCTGATGCCATACCGTTTCACACTTCAAGTATTTATAGTTCAAATTTGAACTCATTATGACTAGTGGTTCTTTTTTTTTACAGTATTTGAAAGTGGGACTTAATTATAATCAGCGTGCATATAACGGCATATAATAACTATTACGTAAACCAGAATTGCTTATGGACTTCCGAACTCAGTGAACTTGATTAGAACCCAGACAAGTGATGTTGAACAGAAAGCTTCCTTGTAGGGATTGGCATGAAAATCCGTATTCTAAAAAAGCTTTTCCGTTGTGTTTGCAAAGAAAAGTGCGAAACTTCAGAGTGTTGTACATTGCGGATACAGTACAGCAGGCATCCCAATATAGCAACCAAAGCATCTGCCAATAATCTAATGATCTAACGGGCTGCATAATAGCATTTGCCAACAACTTAAATAATATTAAAATATACAATGATTACATCATTAAAATATACTTGTAATGAACAGAAAGAACATTACAATTATTACAATTACAAGTGTATAAAAATATGATAAATGCAAATACAAATTGTCATTAAAAATAACCGAACCAATTCAATCATTAATCTTTTTCTAATAGATTCTTAATTGCATTAGATTTTTGCTATTAGATACCCTGAAGATTCTTCTCATCTAAATAACAGTGACAATAAAAAATATTCTGTGTTATCAAATAATAACAGTTAAATGTTTACTTAAAACAAGAATCTTTCTGTTTCCTATCTCTTGGCTTTTACTATCTCTGAAATGAGGACGTATGAAAACAAGGTTTATTAATTCCACGTACGATTAAAAAAAAATCTACATATATTATGAAGTTCATATGATTCGCCATTTTGGATATAACTTTTTAACAAAAACACTATTTATTTCAATGACAGCTGAATTTTTCCATCCATTAACTGTATCAGAATGACAAAGGTGATTTATTTTTTTGAAAAAAACATCCTCCTTCTCCATTGACCAATGGGAGAGCAGATTTAACGAGATCTTTCCTTTCCCAAACGATTAGATATTCAAACTGGATACGCATAATTTGAATAAGGGGGAGAGAAGCTCGCCGAGTTTTATTTACATAACTTTAAAAGGTTTCCCTCTACTCTTATTAATTTTACACTCTTGCACTTTTTTCCTCACTCTGTGGGCTTCCTCTGCGACAGAGGAAAAGTGCGCGATCCTTGTACAATACGGCTTCGGATGTGAAATTTCACTTATAATTGCCATTAAGTCTTTTCAACATTTTAAAAACAGCCTTCCCCTTATCGATTGGCACTAGGAGATCTGAAACTGAGATTGTGTTTGCGGTTCAGACACGATCAAGTAAAAAAGTCACGTTTATTAATACTGAAATCATAAGTATAAAATATACGTCAAGTGAGCGAAGTTTGACGGATGAATTTAGAATGACAACGAAGGAAAAAAAAGGTGAAAAGTATTAAAGCAGAATCGTCTATTATTTCTACGTAATAAATTACAAATGCTCCTACAGAATTGAGTAGGGCCCTAGATGGCAGAGTGACTAGCGCTCTAGCACTTTTTGTCACAACTTTCGGTTTTGAGTTCCGGCGAAGCTGTGGGTGTTTATAGTGGTTCGGAATCCACTTTAAACCGTAGGTCCTGGTCTAATAGGACTGTTGGACGTAGGGCTGACAACTCTACCCAGTAAAAAAAAAAACAACTCTTATCTCAAAATCTGCCAGTAGGCAGACGACCTTATCGCACCATGGGCTATTGCGCCGATGATGATGATGATGATGATGATGATGATGATGATATTGGTAGGAAAATGTTTTAATTTTAAGCTAACTTTGTCTTTTTCAAAAAATAAAAAATAAAAATAAAAATGAACGGGGTTTGGACAAAATATTTAGTGGAATTTGAATACGAATCGTATAAACTTCTTCATTGGCGCAACAGCCCATGGAGGCCGACTGTTTACTGGCAGATTTTGATATAGTAGATGTATTCTTTGTTACGTTTAAAAGTGGACCTACAGTTTAAAGTGGATTCCGAAACACTACAAACAGCCATGGCACTGCTGGGACTCGAAATCGAAACCTGTGACACCAAGCAGCCAGTTGCTCGGCCATCAGGTCCTGTATAAATTTATTACAAATAAAAATATGTTTGAACAATAATACTTTTTCAAGGAAAAAATTAATGTGTTTTTGAATAAGAGGGTTTAGAAAATAATAAATGAATGCAAGCAGATTTTTTGATAATACATATTTCAAACTATTCACCAAATTAATCTTATTCTTTTTCTAAAGGAAAATCAAAGATTGCATATTTTCAGAAAAAAAAAAAAATTTATTTTGGAAAGTTATTTGATAATTTTCTATATATTATTGTTTTTGGCAAAGTTTTTCACAATACATTATAGTTTTTCGTAAAAATAAAATACTCTCTCCCTGGTACTACAATCCATGTTGGACCATGGCCATCTGCCACTGACAGATTGGAGATGTTTCCTTTTACGGGTAGGATAATCATCCCAATAATCATATTAGACTGGGAACTATTGTTTAGATTCCCAACCACATACAATCATCCATGGCCCCGCCTGTTTCGAACCCTAAACCTGTAGCACCGAGCGTTAATCACTCTGTCATAAGGCCCCTAAAAGTAAAATGTCAGTGTATCTAATAATTTGTCCCCTTGGTGTATTTATTCTGTTAGTATTGCTGCTTTCAAATACTTGATTCGAGATTATTTTCCGTTAGAGCGACATTTATGTTGTAGATTCAAGTTAGGCAGGGTTCTTGAAAGGGGCATTCTCTTACATTGTATTTTATTATATCTCCACAATGTGAAATAAACATCCTGAAGGACAGAACATTACAGGTTGTATTCTCCTTTCATGGACCAAGGAAAGACTTTTTAAGTTACAAGTTTGTCGTGTCGCCTGTCGAATTGCAAACCAGTTTGCTAATCGCCAGGCAGCGATCTATCCGCCAGGCCGCTTCGATCTTTGAATTAAAATATTTCCCATGGTACGTATGCTTGATGGATGAATGAAGATAAAATGGCTTAAATTAGAAGTGTCTATCTTTAGCTTGTTTAGGTCACATGTGGAAAATAAAATTTTTCGGACCTCATACGTTGATTCTAGCATGGAAATAATCAGAATATGCTAAAATTTCTCATTTCTTGATATTGAGACAAACAATTCAGATGAAAATATTCAAGTATAAACAGAGGCATCATATGATATAAATTGTATCCTGTTGTATAGATGAAATTACTATAAAACGCTTGTATACTCAGAAATTAAACCGAGAAAGCCTTTATGCAAATAAAATGCATAATATTTAATAACTCTTATAGATTTGTTCTGAAAGTATCTTTTGATAACTTCTTTAATATAAAGTTTTACAATTTCAAAAATAAATTAATTAATTAAAATAAAAATAAAAACGTTACAATAATCTTTATATTGTAAGAAAGTTTAAAAATCAATTTTATATTGTCTTACTACTAGATTGGATAATTGGTTGGACTAACAATGCAAAATGCACTTTATTCAGTTTGATTGAATTAAATGTGATAAAATGATCAGGAGATAGTTCTCTGGCACTCGGTGCCGCAAGTTTCGGGTTCGAGTTCCAGCGGTGCCATGGATGTTTATAGTGGTTCGAAATCCACTTTAAAATGTAGATATTGCTCTAATATGACTATAGAGCGTAAGGCTTACCTCTTAAAAGAAAACGCGGCCTGATGTCTAACTGGCTAGATCAGATTGGAATCCTGGCGGTGGCATGGATGTTTGTAGTGGTTCGGAATCCACGTTAAACTGTAGGTGCTAGGTTTATGAAGCCTAAAGCGTGCACAAGATGACCGTAGAGCGACAACCCAAACCAATCATAAAAGGAAACATCCCCAGTCTCGAAATCTGCCAGAAGATAGCAGCCTTTGGCCACCATGGGACTGTCCAATGAAGAAGAAGAGAAGGGTCTGAAATTATTGAAAATGGCATTAAAATTATAAAAATGACAAAATTATTAAAAATGACATTAAAATTATTAAAAATGACATTAAAATTATTAAAAATGACTAAGAATAAAAATATAGTAACAATGGAGAAATTAAAATAAGAGTTAGGGAATCGATTCGGGGAACTAATGTAAATTTGTACGGTAACAGTTAAGTGATGACTCAGGAAGCAGCTGATGATGGGGGGTCGAAACGTAAGTCCACCAAGAAAAGGTGCAGGTGGGGGTTGGGGGTGAAACACAATCTTTTAAAATCGGGGAAATTTAGAGGGGAAGCCTTGACATTCATTTGAAAGGACGAGTTTACCGGAGTCATTGGGTTGTATATGATTCTGTTTGTAAACTTGTTTGCCAAAGAGGAAATTGGAAATGACTTTCTTTCCAGAAGCTATTGATAGTTAAAGTTTGGCTTAGTTGTTACTATGAGGACTTTAGAAGTAACGTCCATTTTGATTGTGGTGTATTGATATTTCTTTTTAGCAATGTCGTGCTCAAAGAAAACTTGAGATTTGATGATTGGATTTCGATTATGAGTAATGCTAGTGGAGAGTTTCCTTGATAGTTTTTTTTTCGTATTCATGCTATTGTTCATTTACGGGATCAATTTTGAGGTTAGTTTGAATAACTAAATTTCGGATATAAAAGGAGATATAATGTGATGATAAAATTTTTATTTTGTGTGATTCTTTTATTTTGTATTTTTATTCCTTGGCAGCTAGTATCCAGATAGGTATTGTATAGGTCAGGATGGGACGTAATACTTGTCGGAACTTTTATTTTGGTTGTTCCTATGGTGACTTTAGAGGTAACGTTCATTTTGATTGTTGTGTATGGATATGTCTTTTTAGCGATGTTGTGCGCAAAGAAAACTTGATTTCGATTATGAGTAATGCTGGACGAAGTTGTTGTGACAATTGTTGGGACGGAGTACTTGTCGGAAAGAGGAAAGTTTTGTTTTGGAGTGATGATTTAGAACATTTTTCGAGGAAGACATTTAAAAGTAGTTAGCTAAAACATTTGTCTTTCGTATATTTTATTACAAGGAAGGTTATTTATCTATTTTGTTAGTCATGAGGCCGAGTTAATCGACTTCGTTAACCCAGTCTATCTCTTTTTCAAAAAATAATAATTAATTTCGAGGTGTCCTCGCATGTCCTTTACGAAATAAAATGGCTTGAAATTTGCTTACATTGATAGAAATTCTGCATAGAGTTCGTTATTCTTTTCAGTGAGTCAAAAAAATTCTGTGAAGAGCTCTAGTCGCAAAACACAGGGAGCACCTTGCACCCACCTTGAGCTTTTGGACAGTCATATGTAAAAATGTTGTAGAAAGTTGAACTAAGGACAAGGAGCAAGTTCGATACACCTTGAGCGAGAGCATCAGAGTTATCTGCGAATAGTCAAAAACTGAGGAATTGAATTTATGGACAATCGTATATAAACATGTGGTAGAGAGTTGGACTAAGGATTGAACACGGCCGATTCAGGGTATTCACCATCTAGCAAAACTTTGAAAAATCTATTGCTCAGGGAAATTTATTGATGAAATAATTAGATAAAAAGTGGAAAGTTTGGGTGAATAAGTTTCAATATGAGGTTCTCGTGTTGCAGTCGATCGAAAGATTTTTGTACGCCAAGAAATAAGCCACATGTTATTAAATTGCTATTGAAACCTTTGATAATGATATTAATAACGTGTAAGAGCTGATGATTTTTTGTGTTTTGGCCTGAATCTAAATTAATCTACTGGAAGAATATTGTTCTCTCTACAGAACTGAGAGAATTCTTTAAGATTTTTGCTATCCAACTTATTAGGTTTCTCCAACAAAACGATATTCTGATGATGAGATTTTTGATAGTGCTCCAAGACCGTTTGGGACTGTTATTGGAGGCGGTGAGAAAGAGGAGTTATCAGCAAGCAGCTATTGAATCTTCGTTGTGCTAGATATGATTATCGTCGAATGGCTTTACGTTCTCTTGAGAAGACAGTTAAAGATTATTAGCAAAGATGTCCACTTTTTCTGAAGGTTAGAAAAACTAATCTGGAAGTACCAAGAAGTGGTTAGGTTTTATTATATTTTTGGTGAAAATTTTATTGATGTAAAAAAAAAAATTTTTTTTGGATTACGTCCTTGCAGGAATTCATTCCATTTGTTATTACTGAGATTTGATATTTTCCTTTTAAGTTTTAGCTATATTGCCAGAATTCATTACAGCGCTGGGCCATGGGTTGAAAACCTAAATGAAATTTAAAAAAATGCGGTCAACGTGAATTCTTCAAGAATGAATTAAGGAAAAAAAGTACTTTTCTTGGTTTGATGAAGTCTTATTAGTTTTATATCAGCAACTAATTCATATTAGAGTATTTTTATTAGAGACGTTACTTGTAATTATGCATTAAATCACTAAGAGTGGTAACCTTTTATTTAACTAATCGTAATGATAGAATAATTTGCACCACTAATACTTATAAACTAATGCACCAATATTTACGTTACGACAAGTACATCTTGTTAACCAGAAGACATTCAATTCAATGAGCCTGAAAAAAAAATTAAAAAACAATAAATATTAAAAATAATCTAAACATATATTTACCATAGAATATTAATTGTCTGTTACCTGTATGAGTGAAAATATTTCATGTATTAGGGATGCTTAATTTTTTTTTACGTCTTGGGTTATTTAAATTAAAACGTCAAATTTCTTAACAAGATTTTTTAATTACATTTTTAAAAATGTAAATGCAGTGGTATTCTTCTGTGTCATTACATAAAAAATATTATCACTTCTATTACACAAGGAATTTTTTATTTTTATTATTCAAGGATTTGGAGTGAGTAATTAAGCAGATTTGAATTTTTTTTTAAAAACTGAAATGGCTTTAACGTAAACTTAAATATATATGTCAGCATGTTTTGACACAACACATATGTCAAAATGTTAAATATATATGTCAGTGTCAATTTTTGACATTTAAAAAAATATCAAAATTGTACCGAGCCAAAAATTCTACCAACCGTTCAAAACCATGTTATAAAAAGATACATTTTTATAATCATTTTATTGATAAAAATTAAAATTTTTAAATATAATTTATGCTTTTGAGCCCTAGGCTGAAAATATTCATAATATTTTTAAATTTACATTAAATCATATTGTAAAATTTATTTATAATAATTTAATAAAACTTCCTGATAATATTTTTCAGGCTAGCTTTCATCATTTGTAATATTATTAGTTGGTTCAATACCGAAAAATTGA